>PVIH01002347.1:0-163837 GCA_004025045.1 Sigmodon hispidus | reverse complement strand
TTCAGCTGGTGGAAATTCAGTCACAGACAGGTTCCCCTGCTCAAAAACAATTAACTAGATAAAATGTTTTGTCTCAACTGCAAAGATCCACAAATCCTATGTTAACTTTAGATAAAAGGGCCAGGAAACTTCCTAAGCTGTCAGAATAACACAGCAGTGCCATTCTCATGGTACTGATGGTGTAGTATGAAGGATTCAAGAGTAAGGGGGTCTCAGAAGCTTTAGCCAAGGTTCCTCAAAGGCAGCATTATGTGATGAGGCTAGAGTACCAGAAAGGAGGGCCTGAAAGGCCACTGTATGAAGCAATAAAGTGTTGCCTCAGTTGTAGTAGAAACATGAGGATGTTAAAGAGGCCAGGATGTCAGTGAAGGGTAGTGTATAACCCAGGAGATGATGTTGAATGTGCTGTAGGCAACATAGCTGGAGAGGCAGGGATGTCCAAGATGGACAGCAGATGATTGATTCTATCAGTGACCCTACATTTTTGACATGGAACTATAGGGTTTAAACTTTCCCTGATGAATTTTGATCTTTCCTGGGTCTGTTTTTTTATTATTTTGCTCCCATTTTCCATCTTAAATGGGATGTTCATTTTGTGCTACTGTATAGTGGAAGGCTATAACTTAATTTTTACTTCTATGTGGTCAATATGAAACTATTTTGAGTCTCACGAGACTGTGGACTTTTAGACAGTGTTGGGACTGTTAGAGACTATGAAAACTTTGGAAGGTGAAATGAATCTATTTTGCTTGATGGATGGACATTAGCCTATGGGGGTCAGGGTCAGGGTATAGTTATAATATAAAACATCTCCTGTAGCAGTGATTCTTAACCTTCCTAATGCTGTAACCCTTTAATACCATCCCTCATGTTGTAGTGACCCCAACCATGAAATTATTTTTGTTGTTACTTCATAACTGTAATTTTGCTTCTGTTATGAATCATGATATAAAATCTAATATATGACTCCTATGAGAGGGTCCTTTGACCCCAAAGGGTTCTGATCCACAGATTGAGAACCACTGCCCTATTGACTCAGATGCTTGTACACTTGGTCCCAGGCTGGGAATGTTAACTTGGAAGATTGTGAAATCTCAAGGAAGAAGACCTTCATTGGAGAAAATGAGTTACTGTGGGTAGGACTTGAGGTTTTATAGCCTGCACCATTTCCTTTCTGCTTTCTGCATCTTGGCTGTGAACACAAGGTGACCGGCTGCCTCATGACTTGTATATCATCTCAAGTCAGGAATCCAGATAAACCTTTTCTTCCTGACAGTGTTTTGACATATCAATAGAAAAACTCATATCCACTAAACAGGGCCCTCTCTAACTCCCACCTTAGGATTTAAAATGTGAGGTTCTATTCAGAGTGATGGGAAAACTGGGAAGGCCCTACCCCCACCCCCCCCCACCCCCCGTGGCTTCTTCTCAATCCTTAAAGCTTCCAGCTAGCCTTCAGCTTTACACCCCCATTTCACTGCATTTGAATAAAACATTAAGCTGAGTTTGAAGCATGGTCCCTTTGGGGGTTGGAGACTTTGGAGCATTAGCTGACAAACAGGCTTGCTGCTGTGTAAACTCCCAGGGCAAATGCAAAGTGTGAGCTAATCTTGCCACCATCACAAGTTCTCTGAGCTGAGGATAATGTATGATAATCTAAATCAGGCTGGGCAGATGCCTGCCTAGGAAATCTGATTAGGATTTGCTTGATGGTTCCCTTTTATCCCCCAGGAGACCTCAGGATATGGCAGACAGAACCTGGCCATGAAGCTGACATGCCCCCTAAGTGGTCCAGGCCTCAAGACACTTATCTGCTTAACCATCATTGGTACCAGTCCTCTACTGGTAAGGACAATAATCTGCAAACACTGTTTCAGCATTGGACTCAAACAGACCCTGGCTTTGTCAATGCACACCCAGCAAGAGCAGAGCCTCTCTCTGTATATAGGGAATACATGCAAGGCCTAGGCTGCTGATGCCTCATCTGTGTTTAACATCCTTCAAAGGATGCCATTGACTGTGGTATGAGGTTTAAAAAAGTTCAATTCCTCAGTCCTAACTGTTTTGCTTCCCCATCACCTACACTTTGTGTTCCCATAATAAATAAGTTTCCAGTATCTTTGCTCCCACACCACATTCCTCAGAACTCTGCCCTTACCCTTGCCTCTATTTGAAATGTCCTCTTCCAGATAAATCCTATTTGCTCTTACAAACAAAAGCATATGTCTCCTTCTCTGAGAAACTTCCCCTGGACAAAGTCTCAGCTATCAGTTATTCACTCAAGCCTGGTCAGGGTTTCCAGTCCTCAGTACTTCCCCGGAGTCAGGACATGCTAAGTGTCATTACCATTCCTGATGGAAGAGCTCTGGTAGCCCTACTTAATAAAGACTTCGTAAGCATGGCAACATTTATCCTGCTTGCCATCTGGATTCCTGAACCCTGGCCTCAATTACCTCCTTCTGCACACCAGTCTCTGGGGCAATACTTCTGTTTATGTTCTCTCATTTCATCTAGATTATGACGGCCTGGATGGTTGGACCCATATTGGCCTATGTCAGGGCCTCAACCAAAAGGCCCTTGGCTGTAGGGCTCTTTCTGGTCAGGAGAGGTGACCATAGCACCAGTAAAATAAGCTGAAAAATTCAATACATCTTCCCCATTGGAAAGCCCTCAACCATCATTAACTTCCACTAACAACCATGGAGACTTGGTGAAGGATGTGTGTGGATTAGTGGAGAGCCACTCATGGTTTGAAGGACAACTCTTAGTGTGTGAAATAAGGTACAAGGTATCTGCATTGTGGCTGCAATCAGGTATAAGGCAGATTGAAATCTCCTTTAGGCTCCCCCAGAAAAGAACAAATAGTTCCTTATATAAACACATTGACACATTGTAAATCATCCTAGACACTGCTCTGGAGTCAGTATGTGACAGAGACTGTGAACAGAAAGATTCCGAACAACCTGTCCTTATTGAGGGCTGGGGGTGGGGAAGACTAAGGGCTAAGGTACTAAGGTTCCCATTTAGCTGAGTTAGGTGACTGGACTGCTTCAATCCCTTTATTTCCAGCTGGAGGTTAGGACCATGTCACCTTCCACAGCTGTACATTAGCTTTCCTTGTGAGAGCAAGAGGCCCTGAGTATTACTTACCTCCTAGGAGTCACCCTGACTGATACAATGAAATGGTGGCCAATGTCTGATGATGCTTAACTTCTACTATGATTGATGCAGATTGCCATTGGCTAGTGGTGTGGCCTCGGTGACTAGCTATAAGAACGAGCCCCAGGACAAGAACAGATGCTGCCAATTTTAAAACACGGTTTTGTTTTCCTTAATTATTACATAAAGTAGGCAATCTCCATGAGCTTCTGGGCTTTGGCTTGCTCCCAAGGGCACACAGCTGTGTTTAGGACACAAGCCAAATAAGCTCTTGGTGGATAGGCATCTCATTGCCCAGCCAGTGGAAGCCAGACAGCACAGCCCAGTACAGGAGTGTTTCAGTGGCCCCCATATACTAACAAAGCACTTGGTAACAGTAAGTCCTTCTTTGCCCTAGCTTCACATGGGTCCAGCTAGGTTGACCCTTCTCCTATCCACTCCTGGTGCACACTACCTGGTATGGTCCACACTCATCAAGAAAGTAAAGAACTCTCTCTGTGATCTGCTGAACAAGCCATAAAGGTTCTCACTTGGGGCCTTAGGGTTTTCTAATAATATCAACACTGTGGTCCATGAGCAGATGACACCCAATAAGGAGTATCTCTTCCCAAGTTGGTACTAAGACCAGTAGGGCAGCCAGGCTAAAGTCCAGTTCTTGGAAGGTGCATTAAAGGTACAGACCCCTAACACAACCTGTTTGCTCTTATCTTCTTTATCTCTAAAAACACACTCGGGAGTTTTACCTGCATATATGTCTGTAATATGTAATGTATGCATGCATGTATATATGTATGTATGTATGCATGCATGTACATCTGTATACCATGTGGGTGCTTGTAGTATGACTTTCTGGCCTGGCCTAGCCCTAAGATCCAGACCCACTTGCAGCCCTGCTGCTGCTTAGCCCCCCAAAATGGCTCAGAGGCTTACATTAACTACATGCTGTTCAGCCTATAGCTCAGGTATATTGATAGCTCTCACATCTTAACTCAATCCATTTCTATTAATCTGTCCTGCCACATGACCTGTGGCTTACCTATTTCTTTACATCCTGCTTCTTGGGCAGCTGGATTATGTCTCCCATGACTCCGCCCTCCTTCCCTTGTATTTATGCTTGGATTTCCCACCTGTTTCTAAGACGCCTTGCCATAGGCCAAAACAGTTCCTTTATTAATCAATGATATTCACAGTATATGGAAAGACATTCCACATCAGGTGTCTGCTGCCCATGGAGCCCAGAAGAGAGCACTGGATTGATCCCCTGGGACTGGAGTTACAGTTGTGAACTTCTATATGGATGCTGGGGATTGAACTTAGGTCCTCTGAGAGAGCAGCACTTAACCACTGAGTCATCTCTCCAGCTTCAACCAATGTGTTCTTGAGAATTAAAAGATCTCTAGCCTGTGTACCTGCTTTCCATTTACAGTTTCCACATCTCTACTCTCAATGCTTCCTGCACTACCTAGAGAATCAAATTCTTAGGAGGCTTGGAACTGGGGACCCTCTGAGCTCTGCCTCCAGTAAAGTCCTGTCTGGCTCCTTCTCACATTCAGGGCTCACCTTACATGCCCCCCTCTCCAGGCCACCACTCTCTGTATCACCCTCCTTCTTTATCATGGCTGACTCCCTTCTAGAGTATAACCACGTGGGTTATGTCATTATCATGTGTCTTGTGGTCCATTGCATCTCAGCATCAAACACCTCAGATGAAGGAGGGACAGACAGATGAGGGACGGACTGGGACAGGAGGAGGAAGGGATGGGAGCACTCTGCAGGAGGAGGGCACAAGGACACACAGGAACATTTTTATTATACGTTTTCTTTGTCTTGCAGGCCTATGAAACTATGACTGCCCCTTTCAACTTGGCTTGTTCTGGGGCAGGGGCCGCTTCCTCATGACAGCCACAGCAACCTCATAGTCCCACTGTCCCAGTACAGCAAGGAAGTACTGGAATTCCTCCTTATAGATTGCTTTGGCTCTGGCAGACAAAGAGCCTCTGTGATTATTTTAATTTTCAAGTTTCTCTTTTTAACTCAGGAAACGCAGCAGACACATTAGCTTGCGTGGCTTGAGTATCTTCCCAGCTTTGTGGCAAGCACTGCTCTGCCTAAAGGCCTCTGAGGCTCTTGTGTCTTAATAAAATACAGAAATGAAGAAAGTCTTCCAGAGCTGGAATCTGACCACAGTGGGGGTCAGCCTCTGATTACCTGATGAACGCTAATGATATTGGGCTGACCAGAGGAGACTGTCACACTGAGGGGCAGGAAATAGATGTGCTAGGCCAGCACCTGATGGAGTCCCTGCAAGAAGACAGAGCAATACCTCACAGGGGAGGTGCAAGCTGTGTCTTCGCTAGATAAGGCCTTTCAATGTGCATCCCAGTAATTGAAAACAAAACGAATGTGCTAGTGTGACAAGATAGGCGGTAAAAATATACAGTGCTCCAAACTGATAAGTCACAAGGGACAGAGTCTTCTAAAGACACACATGTGGGAACAGAAGCATGAGAAGCAAATCCACCGGCAACCCAAATTTATCTGCACCACAGAATGAAGGAGGTTACTGGGAGTTACTGGGAATCTGCTATTCTCACTAGCACAGACTCATCCAGTCCAAATCTGAACAGGGCTGAATAGCTTTATTGTCAGTGAGGCAACCGTGGGTCTCTCCTCACCCCCACCCCATCTAGTTCCTTCTTCTCCTTCATTGCCAACCTCCTCACTGAGGCCCACACAGTCACAGAACACTCTTCTCATGGGCACATCCTCCAGGATGTTTAGAGGGGATGATTCCATACTGGACAGTCACTCCCAGGCTGGAGAACAACTCCATGGCTGGCAACACTGTTGCTTCAAGTATCTGTTAGGGATGCACCTGCTGCCAACAGCACCATTTTGGAATGATCTAAGAAATCATTTTCAAAACACTGAACCAAACTGGACTAGGTCGCACTCAGTAGCAACCCTCCAGCTTCACAAGGACAGAAGGCAGAGGACTGGTGGAAGAATTGAGAAAATGCAACCATTTCTGACTGTACAGTCTCATTAGCTGCACTGGGAAGCTGGTAACATTGTTCCTTCTTGGAGGAACAGTCCTTACTAAATTAGACATTTATGAGGCATTATTTAGAGATGGATGAGGATAAGTGTCTCATCCATTATCGTGATTATTCTGCACAGTTGCTTCTTATCGAGGAACTACCTTCTCAGATACAGCGGGCCCATGCTTTCGGGAGTCAATGGCCGTGCCCTGTTCTTTACTTTCCTGAAGCAGCAGGCTTAACAAAATTGTAGAATAGTATTTTGAAGATACAGTTACAGGACTGTCTCAGTCAGTGTTCTACTGCTATGAAGAGACACCATGACCACGTAACTCTTATAAAGGAAAACAATTAAATGGGACTAGCTTAAAAGTCAGAGGTTTAGCCCATTATTGTCAGGGCAGCAATCAGGCAGACATGGTTCTGAAAAAGGAGCCAATAGATCTTCTACATCTGCGTCAGGAGAGAGAGAGAGAGAGAGAGAGAGAGAGAGAGAGAGAGAGAGAGAGAGAGACTTAGCCTGGCTTAAGTGTCTGAAACATTAAAGCTCAGTGGCAGCTGTCCTCCAACAAGGCCACACCTCCTATGAGCCAATGGGGGCATTTTCATTCAAACCACCTCAAGGACCAACGCCACAACAATAGTACCTTGAGAGGCTCAGGTAGGATTGCTCAGTAGGTCATGGAAGTCCTGGATTGATGGATACTATATGGCTGATATTTTGTCCGGATATCAAGGGGTAAAAGCAGCTGATAGCACTCTGTGTCATCCCTGGTGACATACAAGAACCTTGTGCTTCCTGGAACCTGCTTCTCTGCTGGTCCAGAGTTCCTAGTTCCAAAAGTAGGAATGATGCTTCTACCAGGAGGCACAGCTATCCCAGGGCACTGCTAACTAGGCTTCATTCTCACACTGCACTTTCAGCTCCTTATGTCCCTGAGTCAACAGTCAAGAATGGAGTAGTAATAATGGCCAAGAGCTACACCAGCAAGGTGAAACTGGATTGGCACCCATAATGAAGGTAAAGAGGAGTGTGTCTGGCAGATCTCCAAGGGCACCTTGGTGTTGCAATTCCTTGTGTTGAGGGTCAGTGGAAACTCCACCCAGGCTAAGAGGGATTACTAAGCACACAGGTGTCATACTTCCTACTACATTTACATATGCACACACACACAATGCAAATGTTTGTTTATTTCTCCTCTGCATGACTTTTCTAAGATAAAATACCATGAATAAAAATAACTCATAGGAAAAAGAGTTCATTTTGGATTACAGTTCAGGAAAGCATGATATCCATAATGGTGGGAAAAGCATGGTGGTGGGCAGCTAAAACAGGAAGCTGGAAAAGCATATCTCAACCACACAAAGGAAGCCAAGAGTAAACGGAAAGTCAGTAAGGCTATAAACTCCCAGAGCTTCAAGGGGCCCTTGGTAGGCATGCTCAGAGAATGAGATTCTGAACAAAACAGGAAAGGAAAGAAGGGAAAGTATGTCTGGTTCCCAGAGAAGGTTCCAGACTCTTCAACATTTGGATTCCCGGAGTTACCCAGCAGTCAACAAGGCTCTTAGACTTCCAGTCTTCTTGATTCCAGCTTCTCAAACTGATGCTGCTGCTCATTTCTCACGTTCTTCAACTTAGAACCTGGATATGGAACTTTTCTGCTTCAGTAATTCTCCCCTCTTCTGTCTCTCTCTGTCTCTCTATCTCTCTGTCTGTCTGTCTGTCTGTCTCTCTCTCTCTCTCTCACACACACACACACAAACACACACACACATACATCTTTCTGTTTTTATGGAGAGCACTGATTAATACAGTAGTTACCTTTCCATATGTTCAATAAGTACCAGGTTGTCTGGGAATGACATCTCTTTTGCCTACTATAATGTAAAATGGAGCAGTGTGATCTTATGAGGACAGAGTCAGAAAAGGTAGTGCACGGAGTATCCCAGGTCATATAAGCTATAGCTTGAGGGCTGCTGGCCTCCTGGATACATTGATATTACTGTGTCCTATATTCTAAAAGTAAGACTTGTCCTGGTCAATTTTTTGTCAACTTGACACATGCTGGAGCCATTTTAGACCCTCAGTTGAGAAAAATGCCTTCATTAAATTGGCCTTTAGGCAAATCTGTGGAGCATTTTCATGACTAATGATTAGTTTTAGAGAATCCAATTTACTGGTAGGAGGGCTACCCATGGGTAGGTGGTTCTTGGTAGTCTAAGAAAGCAAGCAGAGCAGAGTCAGCCAGTAAGCAACATTTCTCCATGTTTTCTGCTTCAGTTCCTGCCTCCAGCTCCTTCCCTGCATAAGTACCTGCCTTGGTGTCTTTCAGTGAAGCATTGCAATTGGGACATTTAAGATAACTAGACTTTCTTCCCTGAGTTGCTTCTGGTCATAGAGTTTTATCACAGCAATGGAAGGCAAGCCAGGACAAGTTTCTAGCCCACACTTGCTGACTTTGCACCCAACTTACTTGGTTCTTTTCCTAGCCACACCTGGCTACCATTCTTCTTTTCTATTCTTTTTTCTTTTTTATCATTTAAAAGTATTGGCTTGGATAAAAATAAATAAGTTCTTAGCTATAAAAGTTAAAAATCAGCTTCATGTTGACTACTACACTCCTGAGGTCTCTCTCTGGCTTATGAATAGCCATGCTCACATACATGGTCTAGCCTCTGTTTCAGTTCTCATAATCCATGCTTCTTATGGAACCTAAAGAACATAGAACATTGAACTGGACCACAATCCTTTGCTTTACTTTAATGGTCTCTGAAAGGAGGCCATTATTTTCTTAAATCTGATCATAAGATCTGGGGATGTTTCTTACATTCTTCTTTCTTGCCTAAATGATTTTCCTTATCCTGTCTATCAGAACAGAAGTCTTCTGTATCTTGCATTATAGCCCAAGAAAGATAGACCTATTACTTCCTTCTTTGGGAGTGCAGAACCCTGTCCTTCTGAGGTCTCCCTTTCAGTTCCCCTAGGAGATTAAAAACAGAGCTAGGTGAAGACTGGTATCCAACTCATTTATGGGCAGTGCATGCTTCTCCCTGCTATCTCCTGAGCATTGAGAAAAGTTTAGCTTGGTTCTCTGCCAAGTACAGACCCTCATGAGACAGGCCTTATGTAGGAGGAGAAGTAGGAGAAGAAGACCTGTTGAGGAGTGTCCCTCCCCTCTTAAAGCGAAGGGCAGAATGTTCTAGCTTGTTTTTTCCTCCTCTTCCTTGGCTTCTTGATTACATTTCCCCAGGCCAAAGTCCTGGAGGTCATAGACCTATGGGACACAGACCAAGGAAGATGCAGCTTCTCTAGGTGACCTGATCTTTGAAGGAATCTTTCCTATTCAATGAGGAACAGGAAGCATCCCCACTGGGGGGATTATAAAGAATAAATAAGTGAGCACACAGTGTTCAAAGCAAAGAGTAGGTGGTCAGTTCACTTGTAATCTCCATGCATTCCTCTCCCTTTTTCTCACTAGCAAACTGCAGCAGCTCGTGCTCACTCTCATCCACAAAAGGCCATCTCCTTGGTTAAAACAAACAACAAAACCAACAAAGTCATGTGGCTTCTAACACATGGTATGCACTTTGAAGCTAAGCTTAGTAGTCTGATAGTCTTGGATTTTGGACATGCAAATTTCCATTTTTAACAATCTGAGTTTTAAAATCCTTTGAATAAATAACAAATTTCTTCTTTGGAGACAGTAAAATATGAACTATAATGTCACTGAACCAATGATAGCCTTCCTTCCACTGTCCACAAGGTGCCAAGGACCTATTGGATAGAAGGATCTTGAAGCTATTTTTCATTACAAAAAAAAAAATGTGGCATCTATGAGCCACATACATCTGCCTTTAGATGAAGTCCCTACAAACTCTAAAGAGTAGAGAATAATTTGAGGAATAAATGCCTCAAATTAAAGTGCTCAGCTCCAGAAAATTCCCAATGTCTGCATGCCATATCTTGAAAAACTTCCCGCCTGTTGTTAAGTAAACACCATGAAAATGAACCACAAAGATGCCTTCCTGGACCTATGCCACATGGAGAGACCGAGGAGAGTGACATGCAGGAGAGCCAGAGATAAGGAAAAGCAGACACCAAGGCAGCAGCCAGCCCTCCAGACACGAAGCCCAGCACAGCAGAGCCTATGTTATTTGCAGTCACCCCTGAAGAACAGTCACCTGTGTAATGAGAGTAACAGAAGAGCGCCCGGTAGAAGGTCCCTCCTACATCCATCCATGGCTGCCTTCCTCCCCACTATCTGCCTGTGCTGAGCTGTGCCAGTTACTACATGGGCATGGTCAAACAAGGCACCATGGCCTAATCAGGCCACCAAAGGCTGTTGAAGGGGCAAACAGATCTGTTTTATATTTCAAAAGGATAGGCCATAAGCTACCATTAAAAGGATGATCAAATTAACTGTTGTTCTTCATAGACTAGCATCCACACTTAAAACAAATGAACTAATGGTACATGAAACACCATGATCAAATATATGCTGAGGACCAAAACACTATGTAATGCCATTCCTGTGAGGTCTAGGACATGCTACATAGTATATATGTTCACTTGCAGATACATACACACATCCACATAAAGAATTCAGGATGGTCACTGTTCCTGAGAAGGAAAGACTTGAGAAGATTTGGGAAGGATAGACGGGATCTTTTGAAGTAAGAAGTTTCTGGCCCAGCCTTTCCTGCTTGCAGCCCCACTGCCACTTTGCCCCAAATAATCACACAAAAGCTTTATTAATTACATGCTGCTTGGCCTATGGCTCAGGCATATTGCTAGCTAGCTCTTGCATCCTAACTCAATGCATTATTTTTACATATCTTGTTTAGCCATGTGGTTTGGTACCCTTTCTCAGAGCAGCATTCTGGTCTTTCTTGCTCTGTGTCTGCTGGTATCTCTCTCTGACTTGGTTTTCCTGCCTACTTCTAAGATGCCTTGCAATAGGCCAAAACAGTTCCTTTATTATCCAATGACAATTCATAGCATACAGAAAGACATCCCTCATCAGTCTTTAGAGACAGATCTGTGATTTTTAGTTGCATTAAAAGCAGTTTCTTGCTATGGAGATGTGGTAAAGAGTAAAATATCACTCAGACAGTTGGAAGCAAATGAACGGGGGATAAGGGAGCAAGGATGGAAGCCAGTGGACCAATTAAGATGCGGAGGAGAGTGGTACTGGACACAATTCAAGGAGGCAGACTCAGTCCAGGCCTTGGAAATGACCCTAGGCCTCGGGTGTTGCTGGAGTGTGTGAGCTGATGGAGAGGAGACAGCAGTGTGACATCCAGTCTGCCAGCTTCAGGAACTGGGAGGTGGAGCCCTTGTGTGGGCAGAAGGCAGTAGAGGAAAAGCATCCAGACACTCCTGGGATGGATGGGGAACCAAGCACCATTCTGTAACAAATGAAGCAAGGCCTAGGCATCCCCCCAGACCCATGATGGGCTGTCGCTGTAGAATATCCTGAGAATTCTTTTCTAAGTCATGCCTGGTGCCTTCCTTTGATGAAATGACCCAATTAAGAAAAGGGAAGGAACGGGGTAGAGATGAAGCTCCGAGTAGTCATGCAGCCCACACTTAATATTGATTCCAAACCTTTGAGAACAGCCAGCAGGGGAAAACAAGTGAGGTCTGGATCATACCCATGAATACTTGATGGCCTAATATAGCTTTGGGGGTACAAAAGACTAAAATATGAACAGTGCCTGGCTGCCCCAGAGAAGTTACATTAGTGGTAATAATAGAGAGGGCCATAGGTACAGGGGGCAGGTAATTTATTTCCCCTTTAAGGATATGTTAGGAAAGGGAGGTTTAATAGTGTGGAAATTAGACAAGGTGAGAGATGACATCACAACCTGCAGATAACCCATCAGGCTCCTGCAACCCCTTATCCACTCTCCTCCCCTGAAGACAGCCCTGGGAGTCCCCATGCAATCTTTTCCCTGTCACATAGCTTGCTCATGGGCTGAAGAGAAAGTGTTTAATTGCTCTTTTAATTCATGAGATGTTGGGGTTTTGGCTTTTCCTATACCTGGTATGACAACTGGCCTGCTTTAGACCAAGCATTCCCAGGAAGAAGGTAAAATATCTGGGCCAGCCACTCCACAGAGCATAGTACAGCATCTCTTCCCATCTGCATCAAGGAGACCTCAATCAGTGCCATTTGTTAATGATGTATTATATCCACCCACTGTGCCAGGGCATCAGTTAGACAAGGGGAATGAGGCAGGAGACAGAGAATGTGTGGCACGTCAGTGGCCCAGCAGCAATCCGAGGAACAGCTGGTGTAAGTGTGGAGAGCTGAGGGTAAGGGTGTTGACAGCGTTCTCTGAACTCAGTCTGAACTGTCTTATGCTTGGCACATAGAAGTAAGTTCCATCTGCTTTTCAGGAAGTGATAGAGCAGAGGCAAGTCCTTCCTCTCCTTCTCAAAATCTCCTTCAAGCTCATGTGACACTCTCAGCTCCCTGCTCCAGACCCTAGTGACATCTCTCTAAGACGGCAGCTCTCGATCCTCTATACCTCCTCCCTTTCTTACTGTTCTCCCAGTCCCAGAACAGAGCCAGCCCTTTGCAAAGACGGCTTATGATCCTTGTACACACAGCACTCCTTGGGTCTGCACTCCCAACCTGGCCCTGTTTGGGGACAGACCCACTCACCAAAGCACACAATCACAGGGAAGCTATGCCTTGTCAGGTCAAGCTCACCAGGTTAAGGACACTGAATGAAGCTAAGCAAACCCCAGCTCCATTTGGACTCCCTCCATTTCTAACATGTGAGCGAGGGAGTCAGAACAGCCAGCCACAAGCCAAGGGGCCACCCGTCAATTCTGTTGTTTACTTCTCAATCTAACCATGTAAAATGACCCTGTTGAGTCAAACTAAATAAGCTGCTGTAGCCTGTCCCTCCTGTGCCCCTTCAGTGAGAGCACAGGCGCCAACCCACACTGGCTTCGGTATGTCTTCTCAGTTTTCTCTACATTTTTTTCTACTTTTCAGGATCCATTTAGAAGTCAGGGCCAGCTCCCATGTGGGACACCCACACAATTGCTTTGATAAGGGTGGTTGTTGGGTGACTTACTAGGCTTTCAACAGATACAGGGGAAGTGGTCACTTTATACACCTGCTTTTTCAAAAGTATTATATTTTAAAAGACATCTTGGGTCTTAGGTTATAGCTTAGTGGTAGACCAATGCCTAGCATATGTCAGACCCTGATTGGATCCCCAGCATCATAGGCAAAGAAAGAAAAGAAATGAAAAGTTTCTTTTCCTCTGACTATCTATCACATTTCTATAGAAAGGTACAATGGAGCAAGAGAGAGTTCATTTTACTAGGTGGCATCTAGCTTCACTCCCTTGAATCTCTGTGATCTCAGGTAAATCACTCTGTCTCCAAAGGACTGTCTCTACCCAGCATATCCATAAAACCACAGGTAATACTGGCCAACCTGGTGGAGGAATTTCAGTGAGATCATCTAAACGAAGGTCATCACAGGGTCTGACACAAAGGAAGTGGCAAACACCACCACAACCATCCCACTGAAAACACAAAGCAAGACAGATAAGCCACCCACAAAGCCACACTGTAAACATGTGAGCATGCTCTCAGACCCACACTGACATTTTTCACTTACAAAATTGGGTTCACACTATATATTCAGACTTTTTTAGTTTTCTTACACCATTAAGAAAACACGAAGTAAAAGGTTCCATAATATCCCACCATCTTGTAATACCAAGAATAATACGTCACAATAGTCCACTGACTAAATTTTTTATTAAATGTTGTTTTATAAGTTATGTTTACAGGTTTGTGTTATTATGTATGTCCCTGCCCTGATTTCAAGGTACTTGTTTATAACAGACCCATGAGGAATAAATTGCATTTTTAAATGAGCAGGAAGCATTTTCTAGAATCCATGTGCCCCCTGTCCCTGGCACAACACTTGCTATACTGAGGGAATGTGATGTCAGAAGCAACAGGGGATGATGTCCTTGCTGTCCTAATTGTTGTATTAAAGATGCTGACTAGTCATGGAAAATGCTCATTGTGTCTTATTTGGTGTTTCTCTCAAAGTCAGTGAAGTGGAACAGCTTTTCCTGTATTCTTTCTATTTTGTTATGACATTTTTATCTCTGTCTTTAGTTTCAGTGATTGTAAATAACTTTGTCATGTGACTACCATCATATTTGACTTACTTGTGGCATTATTTTGTAATGAATTACTTGTGAAGGCATTTTTTTTCTAATTTTCTTTACATTTTGTGAATTCAGATTATGTGGTTTTCTGATGCATTGTTCTTTGGGATAGAGAAAAGGTCAAACCATGTTCTTTGTTACATGTTCAGTGTTTATGTGTAATTCTTCTAAATATGTAGTGACTGAATACAAGCATTTGTGTGGTTGGCATGGGTTGCTACCTACCTTGAAGGATTTAGTAGCTTCCCAGTACTCTTTATAAAAAGCCTTTTTTCTCAGATGTCACCACAGGGATGTGCCCGAGACCTACCAGTGACAGGCAGGGTTTATTTCTAATGTGGGGATCTAGCCATTGCTCACCCAGTGGCTTCTCATCATTCACCTGGGGCCTCTGAGAAAAAGTGCACATTTTCCTTGAAACTTCAGTCAGCAGATCCTGCCACACTGGTGGGAAGAGCCAGAGACTTTCCACCTAACTGCAGATGACAGAGGGCTGTCATGCAACCAGCCTTGGTGTAAATGGCCTTAGAAGCCCAGATGGTGCCATTCAGGGTCCTCAGGCCAGTGACTCCCCTTTTTCCTGTGAACTTCCTTCAGTTTCTGCATATGTGTGTTCCCTAGTACCCAGATTGGTTTGAAAGAAGCCTCTTCATCCACATGAGTAGCCACAGAGCCAGTTTGCTGAACAACAATGACCAGTAACAAGGGTACAGTTCTTACTGTGGTGGACACTGAACCCTCAATGTCCCCAGGTCCTGCTTCATTTGACCCATCAGTGCTGGGGCAGGGGTGGGAGGTGAGGGGTGGGCGGGTGACTTTTGTTCTTTCACTGTGCCCAGGGTCCCATGTCACTTCCCTCCTCATTTCTAGTTTGCTCTCAGTCTCATCTGTTGCTGTCTCAGTTTCCCAATGTCTGAAGTCACAGCTCCCCAGCTGCCAATCATAAGGCCCCTGCTTCTCTATCCATACTCCCAAGGCCATTGTATCCAGCCTCTTGATTCTGAGGTCCAACTACAAGCTAATGACTCTGGTGTGTCAAGTCTCCTGTTGCTATAGTAAAACACTGACCAAAAACAAGTTAAAGGAAGAAAAGGTTTATTTCCCCTTATAGATTATAGTTTATCGTCGAGGGAAACCAGGGTGGGAACTCAGGGAATTCAAGACAGGAATCTGAAGCAGAAACCATGGAGGAATGCTGTTTGTGGAATAGAAACCATACTGAATGCTGGCTTGCCATCTGTTTCTCCTTCATGTTCTTTCTCTCTCTGTGTCTCTCAGTGTGTGTGTGTGTGTGTGTGTGGTCTGTGTGTGTGTGTGTTCCACTTGGCCCAAAGTAGATGGCACCCTCACACATCAATTATCAATGGACAGTCTCTCACAGACATGACCTTAGGCCAGTCTGATCTGGACAGCCCCTCAGCTAGGACTCCCTCAGAAGACTTCCTCAGATACCAACTTGAGTCTTGAGTGGAGGCTAACTAGTACTTAACTGTAACTTTACAGTTCACCATCAGGTTTGGACCTTTAACATCCCAAAATGAACCACAAACCTTTCCCTCATGGCCTGCACCTGTGCCCAACCCCATCAGAGTTCCTCGAGGACACACCAACCAAGCTACCATTCAAATGCATGTCATGCCACTCATTGCCACCTCCTGGGTCTGCCCTGAAGTCACCACCTTCTGCTCCATCAAGTCTTTTAAGGTCTAGATGGTCACTGCTTCTTCCTCCTGTTTCTTTGCAGACTGTTCCTAGTGGCAGGCAGAGTGATCCCACAGACCTCTCAGAGTCCAAGGTCCTCACCTGTGTGTCAGACCTCTGGCCTCTGTTTCATAACTGGCACCCTCCTCATTGTTTCTTTCTTCTAGATGTCCTAGCAGTTCCTCACAGACACCAGACACAGGTGACTCTCTACCCACTTAGGCTTTGTGCTGGCTAGTTTATGTCAAGTTGTCATATGTTAAAGTCATCTGAGAGCTTGAATTGAGAGAATGTCTATAAGATCAAGTTGTAGGCAAGCTTATATGACATTTTCTTAATTACTGATTAATGGGGGAAGGCCCAGCCCATTGTGTATGGGGCCATCCCTGCTCTTCTGGCCCTGGGTTCTATAAGAAAGCAGGTTAAGCAAGACATGAAGAGCAGGCCAGTAAGCAGCACCCCTCCATGACCTTGGAGCAGGCCTTGCCTGTAGGTTCCTGCCCTGCTTGAGTTCCTGCCCTGACGTCCTTCTGTGATGAACGTGATGTGGAAGTGTAAGCCAAACCCACCCCACCCTCCCCAGACTGCCTTTCATCCTTGTGTACATCACAGTCACTGTGTCCCTAACTAAGACAGGGTCCTTTTACATGTGCTGGTCTTTGTACATTGTCACCTTCTCAGTGAGATGTTCCCTGGCCCAATCTAAAATGTCACCTCCAAATAAAAACCAAATAGAACTTTACCTCCCTACTTTTCCCTCTCTCCCCACCTGCCAAGCTTTTTTTTTTTTTTTTTTTTTTTTTTTTACTCCTAGGCACCGAATCTGACACCTCCACATTTTACTCTTGTGTTTGAACCTTGACTACTAACTGTCTCATCAGATCCAAATTCCCCAAGGACAGGTGTTCTGTCTGCTTGCTGGCATATCTGTAGTACTATCCCAGTGCTTGAGACTGTCAGGTTGTTGCAGACCCAGAGACAAATTGGCTTGGGCTACTGTTAGCCCTTAGTTGCTAGCCAATGCCCACCTGTGTGACACAGAGCACTATTATAGTTTCCTCCAACTCAACAATGTCTGAGAGTGTCATCAGATAGCATGTGAAACCCACAGCAGAGGTCACTGTTTTGGGCAACCTGCCCATGTTCCTACCACTGTATTTGATGTATGAGTTACGTGTGATGTATAAGTTCCTTTTGCTCAGTGGTCAATAAAAGTCCATATAATCATTGTCACAGCAGAGCAGGTCATTCAGAGCAGCCTGAACTCAGGTGCTCAGGCCATGGTGGTTCACAGTTGGCTCAGAATAAAGACTTCTTCCCTTTGGAACAAGAGCTGGGCCTTGCCACCTAATACTAGTCACTGAGTGCATGTGGCTGGACAGATGGACAAACCATCCTTTGAAAATAAGGAAGTGTTGGCTTAGAGTGGTTAAAAACCTTCCCCAAGAAATGGTTCTGCCTTTGTATATATCACTGAATGGAGGTGCCAGGATGGGGACATTGTCTTAGAAACTGTATGGACTTTGCAAGCCCAGCTCTGTGTCACAATGCAAAATTGCCCACTGGTGTCTGTAGAGTGTAGAAGAACAAGATAAATACCAAAGCAGCTGCTCAATAGAGTTGGCCCAGGAAGGGAGAAAGCCAGCAGCAAGACAATGGCCAACACTGAGTGACGTGAGCTAGAATCTGACTGACAGAAAAGGGAAAAACTATTTCATTAGGAACAGAACAAGCAAAAATGCCGCTCCAGCTTGGAGGCATGGTGCGTGTCTAGGGCCCCCCCCCCCCCCAGACAGAGTGGAGATTACAAAACAAAACATTCCTAATAAGATTACAGCTGATAATGAATCTGCTACAGAACTCTGCGATGATGTTAGGGTTTTAATAAGCATTCCCCAAAGAGTACTCAGTCAATTTCACAAATGCCCATTCTCATCATTAAATCCTAAAGGGGAGGGAGGACCGTTTTACCTAGCTGTTTCTAAATTAATAATGTGTTTCAGTCCTACTAGGCCTTGGGAACAGAACTACTATCCCATTCCAAGCTGATTTGGGGAGGGGGTGTTAAAATCCTCTCTGATAATTTGGGATGTAATCCAGACCCTGGTGCCAAATCCAGTGTTAACTCGTAAACATGCCTCACAGGCACAGTTCATGGGACAAGTAAGGCAAACATTTCCTCTAAAAAAAAAAAAAAAAAAAAAAAAAAAAAAAAAAAAAAAAAAAAAAAAAAAAAAAAAAAAAAACCAGAAAGAGAAGCCAAATGACTATTGGTACCTACTGAGAAAGGCAGCTTAATCCAACTTGGACAAGATGTCCTGGATGGGATATGTCTTCTCTTCCCAACCATTTGAACAGCATCACTCTCCTTCAGAACTAAATGACCTCCCTGAAAACACAACCAACTCGACTCCACAGAGGGGGTGATGGAAAGAGAAGACTTGTGACGAAAAAGCAGGGCACACAGGCATCAATACCACAGAAGCAGCCAGTGAACCAACACTTCAGCCTTTCCTAAATGCCCTTGAACTCACTCCTACACAGGGACACGCCAGAGTGATGAAGAACTGTCAATCACCCAGGCAGAGCATGGGCTATGAGCCCCTGGATGCAATCATTTTCAAGAGATCCTGATCCTAGTCCTATGACTCAGTCTTTCTCGACATCTAAGGCTCTGGGCCACACACCAACAGCTGGTGAGAGAAGGTGAAAATCCAGGGAGGAATGACAGAGCAGGGGGAAGGCATGCATAGTTGCTCAAGGTTCTCATAATCTGAGCACAACACTTGTCACTGGTGAGTCTATAGGTGACACAAATTTGATTTTTAAAAATGTTCTAATAGTGAAAATAAAGAGAATCCCAGAGGGCTTCATGCAACACAACAAAGCAGAGAAGCCAGACTAATGCTCAGGACCAGCTGACGTTCAACTCATTTGAGAGCAGACTTTATGCATTCTGAAGCAGGCATATGCAACAACTCAGACCCACCAATGCAGTCTCCATCAGTTTCTTAGTGTTCTCAGCATGCATAAATTCTGCCAGGAGAACTGATGAGCAAAAATTGCATGGAACGATGCTTAGAGGCTACGCTTGAGTTCAAAACTCATTTCCTCAGCCAGCAAGTGAGTGATTGAGATGTTCCGAGGCTAAAATGGCTCCTTCACTTAAGGAACTCTGATTTCAAAAGGGAACAGAACAGCAAAGCATTCTTCCCCAGAATTAAAAATCAGGTCACAGTAAATTCAAAAATAACTTTGTAAAGACTAAGGATGGGAATAGAAGTGGTTCTATAAATAATCAGCCACATCCATATTCATTGTGAGCCTCTAGACACACTGGACAGGCGGCTTCCGCAAAACCGAGGCTGATCTGATGGTGGAGCTTTAAGAACGTCATGCATATTCACGGCCTTGATGTGCTCTAATCACAAATCAAAGTGCTCGACTCATTAAATGTTGATTGCTTGTTGCACAAAGGTGAAAGTCAACCCTCTAGCCAAGGTTTGAGTTATTCTAAGAAATGATGATAGTTAAGTTTCTTCTAGCCATTTTCTGCTTAATGAGAACATTACTCTACAAGCAACTTCATTTAGGCTAACAATTACCCTGATTTAACAAATAACTAACTGATGGCAGTCTGTTAAATTCCAGATGTGACAACTGACACTGGACATGGTAGATCAACTTTCATCACTTCGAAGGTATGGCCTTTGGCAATCATGAGGTGATTCTGGAAGGTAGGTCCACCTCTCATTGGAGGAAAATGGTATTCACTGACCGGCAGATGTGAGAGCAATAGTCACCACCCAGATGTGATGAGAACATTTCCCAAAGACAAAGGAACTGGGCCAAAAGCATGACACTTACTCTGAAGAAGTGACAAGGGCAAAGGATGTCATCCAGACCTGAGCATCTTGCTGCCAACATCCAGGGTCTTAGAAAGCCACAGCTAACTTCTGATGTTCAGCATGTGGCTTTCTTATCATTGCCACAATGTACCATCCTTTCCCCCTTTGGAGAGCATTATCATGTTCACCTGCATGCTAAAGTTAAATGAGAGATCTTTCCCTCTTGAATCCCTGAGAACTTCATGCTGGATGCAGTGTAGGTGAGTTGAGGGTATCCTAGCACATCATCTGAGGTTGTTGTTTATTCTGCCTGGCTTACAACTTCATGACTTGTAAGGAGCTTTCAGACTCTGCTCCCATAAGCCAGAATCTACTCAGGTCAAAAGCAACTTCACTCCTGTAGAACCGCCTCTCTTCCATAGATTAATCAGGCTGGCTTCAGAAACTCTACAAAATCTCTCTTAAATGATGCAGACTCAGGATGTCTGCCACTTGCAGAGG
Source organism: Sigmodon hispidus (assembly GCA_004025045.1). NCBI lineage: Eukaryota > Metazoa > Chordata > Mammalia > Rodentia > Cricetidae > Sigmodon > Sigmodon hispidus. The sequence goes on along the minus strand of PVIH01002347.1, from coordinate 143,376 downwards.
GAAGAAAAATCACAATTCTTCAGAATCCTGGAAGCTGGTAGGATGTAGAGGGTTAGAAGAAAACAGAGTCTGGTCTAGATTCTGAAGGATTTGGACTTAAATCCTGCCATGCATTTGATAGCTACTCTGGATTGTTTACCTAACCAACACAGGTCTTGAGGGGATTTTCTCTGTGAAATAGACATAGCAATACCTTATTCATAGTTCACTGTGGCACATTGGCTAAGTCCTATGGGGTTTAGAATATGGTTCAGTCAGTAATATGCTTGCTGTATAAGTATGAGGACCTGAGTTTACTTCCCGGCACTCTTGCTTTTAAAGCAAAATGCTTCAGTGAGCATCTATAATCCTTGTGCTGGAGAGATTAAAGAGATTCTCTAGATGGAGAGTCTAGCTGAATCAGTGAGTTTCAGGTACCAAGTTCAGTGAGAGACCCTGTTTCTAAAACAACAAGGTAGAAAGTGAGAAAGGCATCTGAGTTCAACCTCTGGCTTCCACAGGCATACACAGTTGCACACACAAGCAGATATTCACACATATACAGAAGTTCACACCTATCAAGTACTTTGGTTTGCCAAACATTAGATGCTAGTATTGTTTTTAATTTTCTTTTTATAATCACTACTAAAATCTGGTCAGTACCACAGCAGGTAACAAAAAGGCACAGCTTTATAGAGTAAACTAAATAAAACTGAAGAGTTTTACCTATGCCTACTGTGTGGCTGGGTCTCTGTCCTGAAAATGGCTCAGTGTGGACAAGCGAGAAGAAAGGGCACAAATGACACCAACCCTCATCTTGGAAGTGGACAAGTCATCCCCATTTCATCCCCTTGTCTAACCCACCATCCTGCATCAAAAGGTCTGTCCTAAGAACATGGTTCAACTATGCCATCCTCTCGTGTACCTCTAAACCTCCATCTGCTCTCCTGAAGCTTTGCGACCAGCCCTGCACAGCATCTCCAATCTACTCTGTGACCTTCTCTTCCCCAGTGACTCCCATCATCATCTCACAGCAAGAGTTGTTTGCTTAAAACCGCTTAAAGGCTCCTTACTAAGTTTAGGGTAAAGCCTAAATCCAACACACCTCAGCTGAGCCCCGCAATCCCCCATTCCTTCTCTCTCCCCACTCTCTCTAGCCCCCACTCCACTCCTCAAATAAGCTCAGCTTGTTTCCACATGAAGGCCATGTGCAGATCACTTCCTCTGCTTCCTGCTGATCTGCCTTCACCCTTAGCATCAAGGGAACAGTACATAGCTTTTCAAAAGTGTGTGGTCCTCTCCTGAGTATTTTGTAAGTACTGTCTTTTCCCATCTTCACCACAGCCCTATGAGAGAGGTCACAAACCTGCCTGGCCACCATCTCATGAGCAAGAACACTGAGAGGTCAAGGGGCACACGCTGTCACAGAGGGGCCTCAGAGGCAAAATTCTGAAGACAGCATTCTCTTTGATCTCTCTTCAGAATCCTGGGTTATGCTCAAAAACGTAATGTCCTTGTGAAGGCCGCCAGGCTGGGCTGTATTCCCCCCAAAATCAATAACAACCTCTAAATTAGAGTGCATTTAGAGGTGAGTGAAAGAAACAGGCTCCTGTCCAATCCATCCTCATCTTACCTTTCCCACAAGCACAGACAGCATTCTGGAGCTGCTGGGCTCCAGGCTGTGGCTCCCAGGCTACCATTGCCAGATTAACCAGCGTGGGCTTTAATAGGTGTCATACCTCTAACCACACAGAGAAAAACCTTCTCACCATACAGAGAAACAACAATAGAGATTGTTTTAGAGATGTGTGCAGCAGAGAAAGGGAGGGAGTCACCCCACCCACCCCTGGCGGTGACTCAGCTGGATCCCTGCTCTATACTGCCTGGGACACATGAAGTAAGTGACTTTACTTGTTGGGTCTGTGTCCCCATCTGCCGCTCCTGAATGTTCTAAAATGTAAGGTAATAGGCATATTAAGGAAATGCTAATATAATCCTACAAGTTAAAGTTGCTTTTAATATGTTACAACCAACATAATTAACACGCGCAAGAGAAACATCACATAAATATCATCAGAGCTGACATTTATTAAGCAGTAATGGCATGCCAACCAATGTCTTATGCAATATAGTTGGTTTGCTTTATTGAATCCTCAACTGCTCCATAAAGACAGGACAGTTATTAGCCCCCTTAACAACCAAGGAAACTGAGAACCCGAGAGAAGAAGAATCATAATAACTTGTGAGAAAACCCAGAGGTTTTCCAGGTCATTCCTTGGGTCACCTGTTGAACCAAATCCCAGGATCCCATCAGGAATATACGCATGTCATGCTTGTCTCTGAGTATCAATACATTTAGAAAGGCACCCCCTTCTCTTCACCACATAGCCTTATATTTCAGGAGTCTCTTCTGGCCAGGGTATCTTAGCGACCCTGAATGGCCTGTCTGCAGAATCCCTTCCATGTCTGTCACCAGCTAATACTTCTGTCACTCTCTCTGACTATTGGAAATGACAGATGCCCAAGGTTAGACAGACCTGCTGGCTCTGCTCAGTGAGAGAGACTTCCTGCCGCGGGTCATTGTAGACTGAAACCAATATACCAGCATCAACTCTTGGTTTTGTGCTATGTAGAAAGGTTCCTAAATGAAGGCTGGTGTGCTTGTGTGCCTTTCACAATTCCTTCAGTTATGCTTTAACTGCCAGCCCTAAGGTGCTGCCTTCCCTCACAGTGCTTCCTTCAGACCTGGAGCATGATCACAGGCAGAGGCAGCAAGGAAGGGGCTATCCTGTACTACAACTCCAAAGTGGCCAAAGCCAGCATTTATTGAGTATATGAGATGCAATGAGCCTGTGCTAGGGGCATCCTCCACAAATGGTCACTGTGGCTTTGGGGACTAACTGTAACCATAATTACTATTTTTACATAGCCACACATCCTGTGATCCCAGAGTCAATGTGTTTTGAACTCAGAGCAGAGAATTTAGCATGATGTTATATAAGTGCCTGTGCCACAAAGAGAGATCTTGCTTAAAATTTAAATAACTAAACAGAGAATGTTGTCCCTCTCTTTCTAAAAATATTCTAAAAGCATTTAAATGAGTATCATTCAGCATTGTGGATACAAACCTCACCATTTCATTCACTCTCTTTAAATCTATAGCATAGCCATCTCTGATATGTATTTCCCCCGAAGTCTCTCCTCTGGCAATCTAAGGATATTTCCCCCTTTGCTCATAACTGTTTTGACTAGTTTAGCCTCTCTGTCAAGCAGGAAACCAAAAACAAAACAAACATCCCATTATTATAGGTCAGCATTTGCAGGATTCCTGTAGGTGCCTGGTGAGCAGGGACCACTGCATAAAGGTGAGTCAAAGAACCACCCCCCATCTCTGCCAGTAGTGTCAGTACTGGTGACCTTGTAAACTTTGACCTTGTGTCCTGTCTGTGTTTTTACAGAAGAGCAGGTGAGAGCCAAGAGAGGTAAAGAAAGGCCAGAGCTGCTCTGCCTCCCCAGCAGACAGATTCATCACAAATACCCTAGCTGCATCTGAAATAGAAGGAAGCAGAACCCTAGCCTATGGCACTGAGGAATGAGCAAGGAACTGTGCAGGCTTCTCTGGCCATCAGTGAAGCCCAGGGTAGGTCCTTCCTAATGCAATCAACTAGCAAATCTCCTTTTGACCTCCATTTCCTCATTTGTAAAACTGGGATAATAATGTTTGTTTCACAAAATCCTTAAGAGAAGTCACTCTCAACAAATGTTATTTCCTTCCTTTCACCAGATAAACCATCTTAAAAAAAAAAATAACAGCACAAACCTCCTCTATATTTCCCCAAATGTGGCAGCAATGACATTTCCTCCTTTCAGTATCAAATCCAGCAACACAGTAGGAATTACTTGTAGAGTGTTTACTATTTCCTATTTCCAAAATATATTTTCCATCATGTAATTCAAAGCTATTAAGGCTGCCAAAGCCCCAAATAACCAAACCGAGTCAGAGCCAGCACTGCAGGATCTGCACGCTGAAAATGAATTGCTTCTAAGCGCCATTTAGATGTGGAGGTAGTTTGATTTTACTCTGATATAGCTCACACTGATTGAAACACTGTAAATATCCTTCCTAAAGTTGGAGGCTGCTACCATTACCATTGGCAGCAAATGCAAGACCATTTTCATAATCATGTCTTGAGCCAAGAACCTGAGAGTGGCTTGTGTGACAGATGAGAAGGCACAGGGCTTGATTGAATCAGACTGAGCACATTCTGCTTGACTGCATTTCACCCCCATTACGGGCCCCCTGAGACTTCAGCCTCCATGTCAGTCAAATGAGATACAACACAAGAAGCCAACCTTTCAGCCCAAAATGGCCAGGAAGGTTACCTGTGTGGGAAAGTGGAAACACTGACCTGTATGGTCAATTAGTGTACGGCTTTTAAGAACAGGTTTTAAAAGATGTGTGTAAAATACTCAGCACACAAACACAAAGCCACGGAAAATTCAGAGAAAAACAAATTCCTCTTAACTCTAAGTGTGAGACCTCCATATTTATATTACTGTGCATTAAAACTCTAGTACTTTCTGGGCTCTCAATGTGCCAATATAGTCTTTTCAAACTCATGTATTTGCCAACAAAACTAGATTTGATATTGATTTTTTGTTACAAAGCCAGGAACTGAGAGACTTGGGAGCAAATGTATGATCCAGACCAGCCATTATTTTTTCTTGTATTTTCAGTTCTACAGAATTTTAGGGTGACATCTTTACCCCATTACATATAGGGTAATTGAGCAATGTGGTAGTGGACAGTCGTACAGTGCCAGTTAGCAGCCTCCTTTCTTCCACAGATGGATTGTATGGATGCTTTTATTCTCACACAATGGGGCCAAGACTAGGGCCAAGGCTTTATGACTTCATCTCAAAGAAACTCTGAAAATGGGATAATATAAAGAAGCAGGCAGGGAGCCCACTTGTTGTCTTAGCCCACATCCAGAACCCGATGAGCTTCAGGTGAAATGGCAAAATACAGGGTTCACTTATAGCAACCCTACCCCAGTTGCTGAGGAATTAACAATAAATCATGAATAGTATTTGTAAATGTTTTAGAAAGATTTCGTTTAACTGGAAGTTGTTTCTATCCTTTAGAGCCTCCCAATGCTCCTTTCATTAAATCAAGGTGTTGAAGAGAACAGAACAGAGAAGGCCCATTTACAGTCAGATCAATTACCTAGTCAGGAAAGGCAGGTACCTGGAGAGGTCCAGGGGAGACTTCACCAATGAGTCCGCATTGGAAACCTGAGCCTTCATACCAGAGATAACCGAATCACCAGGCAAGCCAGGCAGGGGCAGCTGTGGGGGGGGGGAAGGCTCATCTACAGTCCTGTGTTACAGTTTTCACCTTCTAATTTGATGCTCAGATTCCCATAGTTCCTTTTAGTGCTGCTTATAGAAGAGAAGTATCTGGACTCCAACCTGCCAATGCTATTAGCTGGCACAATAAGATTGGAGGCTATGGCTTTAATTCTAGAGTTGTAAGTTGCATACACATACTCTCTCTCTCTCTCTCTCTCTCTCTCTCTCTCTCTCTCTCTCTCTCTCTCTCTCTCTCTCTCTCTCCTTATACTATCCAAAAGCCAAGTTAAATGTGTTTTTTCTCTAAGAGACAAAGCAATATGGAGACTCATTAATCCTCCATCTCAGCAGCTAACACATCATAGCTGGGAAATAAACACAGTCAGCAGATAACTCAGCACATCCCTGGCACCCACAGAGAAAGAAGTGCACAGGGTAGCTACAGGAGGGAACTCCAATGCCCCCACCATGTCATATACCTGAAGAGAAGGAAACAGCAGCTTAGAGAAGAACATCAATCCCTTGTGCTAGCCTTTTAAAGAATGAGTTAAGAGTTTCATCTTCAAAGTCAAACTCTGAGGGTTACCTCTACTGCCCATTTGCTGTGTGCCTGTCAGTCTGTCAGCACCTCTGAGGTTCTGGTCCACACTGGAAACTGAGAGGAACAGGGGAGGTGTGTGTTGCTAAGTATGATGCTGAAGTATTTCTCTGAGCTCAGTTTCTGAGACAAGGTTCCTAAAACATCATAGACAGGGTAAAGTGGAAGACCTTTTGTTCTATTTGATTTTTAACCCTGGTTCCTGGAGCATAGTTCTTCTAATCCTTATAGACTACTGAGATGACCTGGGTCTGAGCCCCAGGAGTGATTTAGAATAGAGGCTGCTCAACCAGAAGGACCCAGGTACAGTTAGAGAGTCAGAACTTTTAGTCATATCTTTATGATCTGGCCTTACCAATGGCCAAAGCTATGACCAATTGTGGCTACATAATGAAGCATCATGAAAGCCAAGGACACACTTTCAGCCTGTTGAATGCATGGAAGTTCACTGAGGATCCTAGCTACTTCAAACCAATCTTGAATTTTGCATATCTTTTATTTCATTAGTAAACTCTTCAATATATTCTACAAGATGCATGCAAATTAAGAAGAGGCTGAGTATTGTAAATATTTATAACAAATTAATAAAATCTGAGAAGGGGAATTGGGGAACCCTCAATTTATAGCTGACTGGTAAGAACCACAAGTCATAACTTAGGGGCTTATGAATGGCATCTGAAGAACTAGTGCCTGGGCCTGTTGGTCTGATGTAATTCTATGTAGATAGTGCCCAGATTGAGATAAATTACCAAAAACGTAGTCAGTGGCTGCTGGGAAAGCAGTTGTTGAGGAGACATGTCCACAGTCTGGTGATGGTGATGGTCACTATTCTATTGTCATGATAGACATCATGACCAAGACAACTTAGAGAAGAAAGTTTATTTGAGGCTTATTGTTTCAGATCATGTTGAGGAGCATAGCACCAGACAAGGAGGCATTGTGCTGGATAGTAGCTGAGAGAAGCAAGAGGCAGATAAAGCTAACTGGGCATAGTACAGGCTTTTGAAACTCCAAAACCCACTCCCAGTGACATGGCTCCTCCAATATGGTCACACCTCCTAATCCTTCCCAAATAATTCTGCCAACTAAAAATAAAGAAATGAGCCTCTGGGGCCATTCTCTTTCAAACCACCACAGTGACCAAACATGCAGTATGGTGTACTGAGTATACTCAGTATGAAAGTAAAACAGGGTTCTTTCCCAGACTCTAAATATAATTCATAGGAAGTGTTTTACAGGATGTCTGGCTTATTATCAGTATGCAGTACTGATTACAGAATGGATGCTTAACACCCATTCACATCACAGTCCTTTCAAGATTAATTTTCTTCACTCAACAGACATATACTAAATATACACTTCATATCAGGCACTGTGGATTTGGCTGTAGCATAAATCAGTCTTGGCCAGAGTTGCTCACATAGTGTGTGGCTAACACTGTCATCTTGGTAGATGAGCACCCGTGTTTAGTCCATGGCTAACTGAGAATCCCTAGGGCCATGGCAAAGAAACTTAGTCCATTGCACTGTATACTTCTGCAGTTTAAAGGCTTGTAGGCTGTGAGTGGTTGGACTTGTTCCCTGCAGCTTAGCTTCCTGCAGAAGACAAGGTCAGAAAAAGCCTTCTTACATACTGATGATAGTGCAAACATGCTGCACTGCTGCTGGAGTGGAAAAGAAATGGAGAGAGGCCATCCATAGCCCAAGCTCTGCGCTGGCCTCTCACACTCAGCTTCTATGTCCTGAGCCTTGGAGTCCAGGCAATGAGGCCTGGATTTGGTAGCCTGCAAGAATCTCTTAAGATCAAGGGGTCCTTCCAGGAAGGACAGAGACAGCTAAGACAAGAGCTAGAAAGCACAGGAGGGGAAAGCAAAGGTTAATGCTAACTGGTTCCCTCTTTAACAAATAGGGTTAGGGTTAGGGTTAGGGTTAGGGTTAGGTGTGTGTGTGTGTGTGTGTGTGTGTGTGTGTGTGTGTGTGTATACATGGGAGTATACATGGAGGCCAGAAGATGATGCCAGATCCTCCCTTGGAGCTGGAGTTTTAGATAGCTGTGATCTGCCTGGCATTGGTGCTAAGAATCAAACTTAGGTCCTATGAAAGAACAGAATGCTGCCATTGTGGTGGGACTGTCTCTGTATGCAGCGAATTTCATTCTGTAAATAAAGGAGCTGTTTTGGCCTATATAGAGCACTGTAGAAGGGGGTGGAGGAGTCATAGGAGAGACAGGTAGAAGGAGGGAGGAGTCAGACAGACTCTATCCAGCTGCCAAAGAAGAAACATGTAGGACTGCAGGTACGGGCCATGGGCCATGGCCACGTGGCAGGTAGATTAATGAAAATGGGTTGAATTAAGATAAAAGCCGCCATGAGAAGGTTTGAACTTCTGGCCCAAACGAGGTCGAAAATCTAATTACAACAGCCATCTCTCCAGCCCTTGTGTTCTTGATAAGGAAAGAAGCAGAGCAACAAAACATACTGTCCTCCAAGTACCCCAGTTACAGTGCCCTGGCCCTGACTGAGCTGCACCATTAAACAGCATGTGTTCACTGCAACTGATTCCATTGACTCAGAAGTAAACTGAAGCTTGGAGGAAACATCATTGACATGTAGCTTGTGTCCAAACAGCTCTCATATGGAGACCGTTTCCAAGCAGACCACATTCTGGCCAAGGTCTCCATTCTGTAGGTCAAAGTCAGGCTCTGACCAGAACAATCACATTCTCCTGATTTCTGTCTACCAAACCTTAAAATGTGACAAGGCTGGTATCTGTTCCTAATCTTCAGTCCTAGGAATATGTGGTGAGGAGTCTGGAGACCTGGGTTGGATATTTCTCTTCTTCATCACTAGACACAGTTCCTCAGAAGAGTGACTGGTGATTGGCCCCTGTTTGCCCCTCTGTGCCTTCTTGGTAGAGGTTGAGTGAGGCTTCAATGAACAGTGTCACTATGGTACAAGGCTGTCCCCTGAGCCAAGCAATTGCCATAATAGGGAGTTCATCCATGCCTCCTTGCAAAAACAAACCCTCCTGGGCTTGTTTGCTGTGGAATATTCCTTCTGTATACTGTGTGAATATATGTCTCTATGGTTGGTTTGACTAGCCAATAGCTGAACAGGATAAAGTTAGACCAGAAAGCCAAACTGAGAATAATGGGGTGAGAAAGGGCAGAGTCAGGAGTCGCCAGCAAGATGCAGGGGGAACAGGAGATGAGAATGCCATGCTAATAAGGGTGCCACCATGTGGCACAGCATAAATAAGGAATATGGGTTAACTTAAAATATAAGAGCTAGTTAGTAATAAGTCTGAGCTATGGGCCAAGCATTTACAACTAATATAACTTTCTATGTGATAATTTGGAAGTGGCTCTAAGGACAGGGAAAACTCCACCTATATATGCAACCCAATATGGGGCCAGAATTTCCACGTAAAATCTGACAAAGCTTAAAAAATAATTCAAGACACACAAGAACAGAATCAAGTAAGGGTTTTTCATAGCTGCATTTTCTTGGGTGAGCTCTGTTTGATAGCAGGCAGAAGTGTGGCTCCTTTATAAGATGGCTTCCTGGCTCAGTGCTAGCCAAAACAAAACAAAACAAGACAAAACAAGACAAAATAAAAAACCAGGCAGCTCCTTTAAGAGGACCTGAACACTTATGTGGTGTTTATGAGCAGCTGGTAGCATGTTGTTTGGTGGTGGCATGGACCCACAAACCTCTCAGAGTTGAGACTGTAAACAGGGCTCTCAGACCTGGTGGTAAATGTACCTCCACCATAAAACTAGACTCTTAGGGAACCTAGGGAAAGGAGACAGCACCATCGTGCTATGATTTAAGTTACACAGCAGTTCTGTTTTTGTTTTGATTTATTTTTTGCTCAAATAGACAAAAAGAGATACAGATACACAGTAAGGACAGAATCAACCAAAAAGATCCTCTAAATGGGTCAGGTCACAGTGTGTTTAAAAATGTGTAGGCTTGGGAGAGAGAAGAGAAAAAGTACATATAATCTTGGATTTTAAAATGGTTTTAAATAATAAAATTAACTCCTTAAAAGAAAAGTAAAGTAATGTAAAAGAAATAAACTACATAAAGATGGGTAAATCACAGAGTCTGAATCCTGTTTGTTATTGTACTGTCTTTGAATTTTTGACTGCTCACTGGATTGTAAGGACTGTTAGATTAAAGCAACCTATATATTTAAAAACAATAACAAAAATACCTTGACTTAAAATTTAAGTCAAAAGGTATATTGCTTTGGGGAATAGATTATGCTTTTGTTTCCACAGGAAATAAGAGGCTATGAATTCATTTTGGGTTAGGAAAAATCAAGTTTGATCAAGAAAGACCCCTAAAAATCCTGGCTACAAACGTTAAAAAAAAAAGAACTATAAAATATATGACATATGTATATATTACCTTCTCAAACACATAACAAAAATCATTTTAAACTGACTTGTGTACAATGCACAAAATACAAAAATATGTATGCTGCCTTTAAAAGTCCATATATTTTCAGAACAAGCAGACCAGATACCAATGAAAACTATGGCCCAGGCAATTCAGCATCCAAAACAGGCTGCTAACTGAGATGATCCAGCCTCACAGAATACTACAGCCAAGACTTAACAATTATCCTAAATTTTCTCAGGGTCCCCTAAAGATCACCAGTATCCCCCAAAACAGAAAGTAGTCTATAGAACTGTGCCCACATTCTCAAAAGATGGGTTATAGATATTAGTTATTAGTTAAATGGGTGCTGGTTACAAGTTGTTATTAGCAATAATGGTCAGGAAAAAAGTTGAACAAAGGGGATTAGATTCAGAGGTCTCACTCTAAAATGAAAAGGGGAAATAGAAATTTTAGGATAAAAGGGTAGATTATTGAATCTACTTTAATCCAAAAGACATCTACTAATCTTAAATATTTTAGTATGGATTTGGGTTTATTGATATAAATTTAAAGTTAATTTTTTATAGTTTCTACATATTTCTATTCCTGTTTAAGGTACTATGTTTATGCAGCTCATTTAAAAATGCAATGTATGATTAAGAAATAATTATCTATAATAGTCAAGCTTATAGTCATGTTAGATATGTTTTCAAGATCATACACAGATATACTTAGATATATAGATGATCTTCAAACACTTCAAAGACCTACAGAATATGGCATTTAATATGTTTAATAGCCTAGGGCTTTTTACAAAAATGAGGCAATCTGCTCCTGGCAGCATTAATATATTTCTAAGAAGATGATGGGCATCAAAGACACTCTATAGGGAGCTTATTTTCTTTATGGCAAAAAGAAATATGGCACCCCTGTGTGTGGGGGGTGGGGGGGAACTGCCCTTGCCTCAGTTGATAATAATATATTATCCAAACTGGACCAGCAGAACATAAGAAAGGCAACTGCCAAGCTTTGCCAACACAAGGCAGGACAGTCCTTCAAAATTCTTTGCTTCACAAGAAAGTCTGTCAGATATTCTAGGCCTTTAGGCCAGAGTAGGATTCCCCAACACCGCAGAAGAGCTTTGGGTAACTGTCCAGGCAATCTGATGTCCTTCTTCTGGGGTCTTTGATGGAGATGAAAGCTAGATAGTTATAATTTTAGTTTTTCTTAGTTATGATAAAAAGTTAAATTAGATATAAAACTTTAGACTCACCAAGATAAGATAGATAGTAGAGTATTTTCTCTAATTTTGCAAATACAAATAAATGGACTGAACATTGTAACTGTAATTCTTACTTGAACTTTTGTTGCATATAGTTTTATTATGTTGAAGTTAAAACCCTCCATTTTAATTAGGCAAAGGAGGAAATCTGTGGCACAGTCCTGCACACTCTATAAATATATGTTGCTATGATTGGTTTAATAAACAAGCTGACTGGCAAGTAGCTGAAACTAAAGTTAGGCCAGAAAGCCAAACTGAGAACACTGAGATGAGGAAGGACAGAATCAGGAGCCACCAACCAAATGCAGAGGGAGCCAAAGATGAGCATGCCATGCTGATAAAGACGCCACCATATGGCAGAGCGTAAATAAGAAATATGGGTTATTTAAAATATGAGAGCTAGTGTGTGATAAGCCTGAGCTATGAAGTGGCTCCTGGGACAGGAAAACTCTGCCCACACTTGTTTGCATCCTCTTATGGAGGGGTGGGGTGATCATGAGACCCTCACCTGAGAATTTAGCTGTTCCCCTCCATCTGCTATATGTAACTCTGCCTTAATTGCATGTGGTTCGAGGGAGGGGCCAAGGAAGATCAGGTAGGACGTGGACCTCTAGCTATGTGGCTCTGGGAAGCCATCATCCCTGCTAGGTAAACAGTCTGTTGGAGGGAGAAGCACTGACATCTATATAAGTAACCCCTCACCTATGCTTTGTAAGAAAGCACAAGTTAACTTTGGCAGAATTGTGTTCTGTTCGTTATTAGGAGGAGGAATATATATGGCTTACATCTGCCCTTGGGAATAAAGTTTAGCAACAGTCATACACAGTATGGTCATTACTGTGATATTAATTTAAAGTACTTTGGTTGACACTGGATATATCAGCACAGACTCAAATCTCACCATGACAATATTCTATCAGTTTAATGACAATATCATTAATACAAGTGCAGTGCAAACAAAATTACTGCCATGCAACCACCATGAAGACAGCCCCACATTCATTGTGCACCTCTTCATGTCTGCATTTAATCAGATCAGCACCATGGGGCTTGGACCAAAGACAACCACTACTGGAATGCTTTGAAGGCAATGGCCTTTGCCAACATTATATCCCTTAACATAATACTTCGCTGACCATTAATCACACAATTGGAACAAATATTATTAAATACTAGCAAAGAGCTAATAAATTGCTAGCATCTACTATTAAAACCCAGTACTATATTATCTCAGTTTATCTCTCAAATCTATCAAAAGGGGTTGTTTTTATCCTTATTTTACAAAAGAAGAAAACTGAGGTTCCAAGAAGAAAGAAAAGATGGCCAGGTTCACAGAGCTGTGTGGTAGAGGTAGAACTGAACCCTTGGTCTGTTCAAACCAGACTGAGAGTCCTTTACAGCACTGTCCCTGCCCCCCCCAACACATATCAAAGCCATCCAGACACCAAAATGCTCTATCACTGCCACAGCTCCATCATGCCTTTGTGGAAAGCATGTGGTTTCATCCCTCATTCAGAAAGAGGCAACACTGTTTATTTGCTCACCATCACTTCTTCGGGTGATGTTCATCGGGACTGTTCGGGACAGACATCGGGACTGTTCATCAGAGACAACAAGGCATGTTAGCTGACTGACAGACACATGTTTACTGTTGTGGTCTACCCCTCAAACCATTTAAGATAATCAGACAAAAGCACATCCACAAATCACAAGGAGAAACAGAGGCTCATCAATGACATTCCAATACCAGCATGCAAATAATGAGGAATAATGAGGCCTGGGGAAATGCAGGAGGGCATCAGGTACTCATAAAGAACTGGCTTTTGTAGAATGTTAGAGAACATGAGGCAGAAATCACAGCAAGTTCAACCAGGATCATCCCTCTGGAAAAATAACTTTAAAGAAGGGGATTTTAATCAGTAAAAAAATATCTCAAAGCTTGTTTTAAAGCTGCATGTATTCATTTCAAGGGAAAAGTTAATATTCACCCTTTAATTGGACACAACCCCAAATCCTTGCTCTAAACATGACTACCCATTGTGGTCATGCAAATGAAAGATGAAGTGTTACCCAGAGAAGGTACTGGGTAAGTACAGGTCAGAGTAGGGTGACCAGAAAGACCTATTTCTTCAATGGAAGAAAACATTTTTAAACATTTACTGTGTGCTATGAACCAAGCTCGCCACAGATGTTCCCATCTGAGACCTGTGAGGTAGCTCAATTTCTCCCTGATGAAAATGGGATGTGTTCAGGGGAATGTGATGCTAACCAATTAGCACAAGAATTGGGCATTGAGTAGTCTGTAAATTCCAGAAAGGCCCTGGTGCAGGCAGAATGGCCAGTAGGTTCAGCAAGTAAAGACAGTCTTGGGTCAAGACTGCTTGTCATCTTTACATCTTTAACTGTCACAATACCAAGAGGGAGAGCTTGACTCTCACAGCTTGTATCCAAATCCCAGTCACATCATCTGCTAGCTGGGCCTCGAACACTGTTCATCCTCTCAGATCACAACTCATGACCATAAATGACACATCTGCACAAGGATCCCAATATAATCAACTGGAATGTTTTCAGATGACCTAGCACAGTGCTGAGCACAGTGCAAGCAGACAATGAGTGTCAACAGCTGTGACCCATTTGCTGAGACATTCCAACAAAAACTATTTGCTCTAATAAAGGGTTCTTCTCCAAGGATCATGTGATATATTATTAAAATAAATAAGAGAATGAGAGCAGGAAATAAAAGCAATCAATCTACCAACTCTACCTTCAAGGTTTTGTTATAAAGTCATCACCGAGAAAGGCCTTTAAGAGAAGGCACTAGCTATCTTTTGGAATAAATATAAATACCAAGAGAAAGAATCATGGAAAAAGCATGCCAAGGTGAGAGAAAGGTATCAGAAGCCTAGAGAAAACGTCCTGGAGAGCCTGGAGAAGACGGCAATGCTAGGGCAGGAAGCAGTTCACCCTGGGGCCAGAAGCCCAGTATGACGCAGATGTACCAACAAAACAGCCTCCAGGAAGGGCTTCAGAAGCCTGGGAACAGGCAGTGAGTGGAAGAGCAGGAGACCACTCTGGAGTAGACTACTGAAAACCTGCCACCAGAAGGAAGGTGATAAATTAAAAAAAAAAAAAAAATCCCTGGTTACTAGATCCCCACCGCTGCCAACGCAATAAGCCAATCAAGCCAAATTAGTAAATGCAGGCTTAATGAACAGAGCAAAGCAATCATGGGTGACCCTTGGAAAGGCACGGGGAGAATCACAAGGCAAATATGGAGACTGGGGCTGGGTTTTGGAACTGGAGGGCAGCTCTAGGGGAGGGGTTTCTGTTTGGCAGGCTTTGAAGAGGTGGGGTTGAGGGGAAAGGGGCAAAAAGGGAGTGAGGGAAGAAGGGAGAGAGAGAGAGAGAGAGAGAGAGAGAGAGAGAGAGAGAGAGAGAGAGAGGAGAGACGAAGGGAGGTAGAAAAGAGCTCAAACACGACACTAAGACCAGAAGAATGTCAGGGATGCCCATGGGAAGTCATCGAAAATCAAGACAAACCAACAAAGAAAACAAAACTCAGCTGACTCAAGAATTTCTTTCTGGAACTGGAGGCTCTACCCAAACATAATGAATAAATAGATCTATTCCTGGGGACTACAGAAAAGCTCTTTGCTTCCATCTAAAGGGCTCCCAAGGGCCAGCAATTGGAGAAGCAGAGAGTGAGTAGCGTCAAGTTGGATGTCTGCTAGTTTCCTGCATTCATGGGTACTGGGCAGCTGAATTAGTGATAAAAGGCACAGAGGTCCAGAATATTCTAGAGTCTTTCCACAGGCCTTGCATTGCTTCTAATCCACCCGGCTCTAGTGGACTGACACCTCTGCCACCAGTGCCAGGGTTTCCCATCTACAAAATAGGGCAATAGAATATCTTCCAGCTTAGATGCTCCATGCATCTTATCAGCAATGCACTGAAATGTATCTCTGCACTGTTCTGAGATTGCCATATGTACCCAAAATGTCAGCAAATCACAATGTGGTTTGGAACCAAAAAATCACATTGTAAAGTCAGCCACTGTTACTGAAGGAAGTATAAAATATACTTCTTGTATTAGTAACAATAGCTTGATTGAGTTTTTATTGATCATCTGCTATGCTTAGTACTTAAAATGTCTTCCTCTATCATGTAACAATCTCATTCTCCTACTTAATAAGGAAATAAAGCCCATGGAGATTCAATAACTTACTCAACTCCCAACCTGAATAAATGGTTTCAACTCTACTCCTCTCCCCTGTCATGCTCTACTTTACCTGAAAAACCTACTATTTAGAAGTCAGAAGAGGCAGCTTTGACATTACCCGGGTCAACTATGCACTCACTCTTTCTGCACCTACAGCAGACATAGCTAATCCATCACAGAATCCTTCCCCACTGTGATCAGAGATCTGTTTCTTAAGTAATCAGAGTTCTGGATAAAGTCTGATCTTTTTTATTCATTTTTGCCTGGGGAGACTATCCTATCAGAAGAGATGTGATGTGTTTAACACAGCATGCCAGTGACAGAGTGAATCCTGGCCTCTTCTCCAGATTTCCGGCCTTGTAGACTCATGGCAAGCTCTCCTTATACAAAAGATGATACTTTTTCTAATTGACTCTGATAAATGGACTAAAGATGGCTGCATCGAGTGCCAGGAGGAGGCTGTTCCAAATCCAGCCCTGACATATGGCTCTTGGATATTACTGTCACCCAATTAATGGACCTCTATAAAACAGGTCTTCTGCTTCCTTCATAAGGAAATGAATAATTTGTAAAGCTGAGAAATTAACTTTCTTTTTGTCAGGCTAACAAATATTTAAACTGGGAATAACAGAAAACTCATGCATTAAACAAAAGAACAATGATGCCATTCATTTAATTCCTTCTGCTGGAACTAGGTTTCTCTCAGCTTTGCAGGGGAATTGACAAGTCGTATGTCTCAGCTGCATCTGAAGGGTAAGCCATCAGTTGCATCCCTGAGACAGAGCAGAAGCCAGCTCTTGGAGCTGAAGCCAGACTCATCCCTTACATGTGAAGCAGATGAAGTCAGGTGGTCCAAAAGCTTCCTGAGGAGGGACTGCTGGTTCGACCAGCATGTGAGGAAGACAGGAAAGGGCAGATGCCACCAACAGCAGTACTGAGTACTGTACTAAGCTGCCAGGCACTTGGGCAGAGGCAGATATAGAGCTAGGAAGATAACTGTTACAGTATGCATGTGTCCTAATGAGGCTGAAGCACTGGGAATATAACCCCCAGATTTATATGTTAATTACTTTGCAGAGTAATTAGGACTGGGTGAGGGCACAAGGGCAGGGTCCCCAGAATGGCTTCAGCAGGTTTAAAAGATGGAAGACCTGACTCAGCATGCCTGTTCTTTCCTGTCTAGCGCAGCAACACAGGCCTGTGATTCCAGAGTTTGAGAAGCTAAGGCAGGAGGATTTTAAATTTGCAGCCAGCCTGGGCTACTTAGAGAAAACAAACCAAAAATAAACACAAAATAAAACAAAACGAACAACAAAAGCCATATTCTTCTCACCAAATATCAATGTTACACTTTTTCAGGCTGTCTCATCCTGTGTGCTCTCTCTCTCTCTGTTTTTTGCAAATTATCCCACCTTACATAGTTTGATAAAGCAACAGAAAATGGACTATGATGACAAAACCAAAACAGTTAGTACCCAGCCCACACCTGGACGAGGGCTCTCAGAGCATCATGTCTTCATAAGTCCTGGCTGGGACCTCAGGTGTATCACAAGCAAACTGTCCTGTCCTCAGCTCTCTGCCCAGAGACTTACTTGGAATCTCTCCACAGTGAATGACAGACACATTTGTGCCCAGGAAATGCAACGATCTCCCTATCAACCTGTCCAGTGGCTTATTTACATAAGTACACTAGGGTCCTGTGGAAGCAAAAATAACAATGGCTAGGTGATAAAAACCGCTCAGCTAAAGTCATTTGCAGAGTGGCAAGTAAGCAGAATCCTGGCAGAGGGGTCTCAAAGGTCCTTTTATTTCATATTAACTCTTAGTTATATGAGGTGAAGCTGATTGGGGGCACAGGACTAGAAAAAGCAAGAGCATCCGAAGCCTTGCAGGGCCTGCCCCAGGGAAAGCCATGCATCTATTCGCAGGATGGGCCTAATGAGCCAAGGGTTGGAATTTGTGCAAATATGTTTCTTTCTAAAAGAGGAACTCATTATTCCAGGAGTTGCATTTCTGAATTCATGAAGGCAAAATTACACCAATTAAGAATCATGCCTTTTCTTCTCTAAATAAATAGAAGCTCAAAATACTGCCAAACAAAATCTCAGGTCGAATTCCTTGAGAAAGTTTACCTCATTGTCAGAGAAACAGATGTGAAAGCATAGTAACTGGCAGAGTGCCCTCGCCCAGTGTTCTGCAACCCTTGACAACTGACATTTCCCCTTCTACTCATTCATCCATTGGCCTACTTACTCACTCATTCATTTACTCACTCATTCAAGAATGAGACCCTTGATGACTAGATAGCAAGCTCAGATCTTGTCCCTAGTGATCTTCTAGCCTAGATTATTGAAGATAATCCAAGGTGGCTTTATTTCCAGATATGTGACAGGTATATGAGGCCCTAGACTTACCATCTAGAGTTGCTTTGCCTTTCAAGAGACAACAGATCCTGAACCTTCATGATATCACATAGGTCTAGTCTTCAAGTCCCAAGTAGCACACCCATTATCTCATCTGTTTTTGCAAAACATTCTAGACAGTGAGCCATGAGTATCTAAATATTTTCTCCCTCCAGGGCAACCCAATGCTCCTAACTCTAGCCGGTGGTAATTCAAGGCTAGCAACAAAATCCAATGATTTTGGGAAAGAAAAATGAAAGTTTCAGAAACAAAACCTTTCGGAGTAAAATGAATCAACTTCAAGGTCAATATCTGTAGTAGTTTAAATGTAATTGGTCCTCACAAGGTCATAGAAAATGGCACTATTAGGAGCTATGGCCTTGTTGAAGTAAATGTAGCCTTGTTGGAGAAAGTGAGTCGCATTTGGGGAAGGCTTTAAGATCTCTTTTGCTCAAGATTCCATCAGTGTGATTTTCAGACCATTTCTTGTCCCCTAAAAGATACAGGACTCACAGCTACCTCATCAGCATCATCTCTACCCGCACATTACCGTGTTCTCTGCCATGACGATAATGAACTGACCCTCTGTACTGTAAGTGCACCTCCTATTAAATGTTTTCTTTTACAAAAGTTGACATGGTCATGGTGTCTTCTTACAGCAATAGAAACCTAAGACAATATCCTTGGCATGGATTTAGATGGTTTACTCTCAAAGAATCATATGAGGTAGTCATAATTTTAATACTACTTTGCAGATGAGTCACATGACAGAGAATGTAAGTTATGTGAGTATCATCACATAGGGCTGACATCTAATTTAGCCTCTGAACATTGTGAAGTCCGTGGCTTCCTAGTGTCACCAAGAAACTGCACTCTGGGGATACTGGAAGTCAGGGATGAGCCACATTCATGAGTCTCCCTGGTGTCTTGATGAGGGACTGAAGCCCAGAGCCATGAAGGATGTGATTCCCACCCACCTGCTGTAAGAGGGCCTCAGAGAATGACCAAGGAGGTGACTGCTGCAGGTTCCATCTGTCCCCTAGCCACCTGGGGTCTAAGATAATTCCAGATTAGACAAAAGTTACATTTAAAAGAGATACCAGTGAATAAGCTCAACTATTTTATCAAAATACTTGCCTTAAGGACCACATTTTAAAATCATTTTTAGAATTATTCTCTTAAAATTACTTAGCCAGCAGCCATGGAAACACAACGAACAAAAACATGTCTGCTAAGAAAAGTTGGATATGCTTTGAGAAAATGAAGAATAAAAATCTAAATATTCACATGGAAATATAGACAAGACACCATTCAATGTCTTTGAAGGGGAGCTGCACTAAGATTCCTCTAAGGAGACCATTCATTGCCTTGTACATTTCAAGCTTTATGTGTCTGAATTGGGGATCTTTTAAACACCTTACTTAAAAAAACTTTTAAACTTCTGTCCATCCTAAAGCAAATATCCAGTAGACATAGACACCAGGTAGAACACAGAACAGGCCAGTGCCCAGTGCTTCCAAGAATTTTGGCTGTGCCAAACTCTCAATGTGACATTCTAAAAGAATGTTACTAAAAGAATTGCTACAAACTAGAATGTGTGACATGGTTCCATCTTGTTTTAAGGAATCTGTCCAACAAACTAAAAAACAGAAACCACAAGCCTTGACACATTCAGTCCGTAATAGAGTCAACAGCAGATACCAGTTTTTGTAACTTAAGTTTGCTACAGCCATGGGGGCTGAACTATCAGAACCATTCATTACGATGTTTGCTTAGGCTGTAATTAAATTCATTTTCTTGGTATGAATATTCATATTTTCTTTAGTTGTTGGTATAGAAGTGAGCAGTGAACGTCAATCTTCTCTCTCCAAGAAATTAGCATGTGAAATATTTCTATGGGGCAATTGCCTACCTATAATGAAGAATGAGAAGAGATTCTCTCTGGGAATACCCACAACCAGTTTTTCTCATAGGGTATCAGAGAAGCAACAGCATCTGCTACAGGCTAGAGGCACCAAACATGGGTAGTGGGTGACTGCAGTCAGATGGACATTTTAATTCTATCCTTATCACATGGGACAGCACAAGGTCTTCTTTCAAAACTGTTAATTTTTTTTTTAAGCACATCATCTACATGGGTTGCTGAGACAGAGTGTTGCACAAAAGACCAGCAAATTCAGGGGCATGCTAAGGAGATATGTTCAGATGTGCCCATTTGTCCCCATATCACAATAGAGACCTTGGGGGGAAACTGGGGTTATTGCTGATGCTGACATAGACATTGTGATACTAATATAGATATTAGTCAGAGGCTCTGTCACCAGACTGCTCTGTTTCAGTATCATGGTCTCTGTGAAGGCAAATGACAAGAACAAATGCTTGTAGGAGCATTTAGCAAATGTATGTTTGGGTTTCTGTGTGTTGATTAGCACGGACCTGTACAGAGATTTAAATAAGACTCTCAAACTAAAGCCTCTCTGAAAAATAAAATGCTGAGATTCTAAAACTCATAGGAAATAAGGAAAATACAAGTTTCTTTTTTTTCTCCACATATTACATGGTTTCAGAGTTACGCCTGCCTCTGTCTGAGTGGTGATTGAATTAGGAGCATGTGCCCTCATGCTTGCCAAAACACGTATGTTTGGCCTTAAAAAGTTCTCTCACCTTGAATCTGCTGAGCTCCACAGTGTCTCCTGTAGACACAAAAGGGCTAGAGAGCAAAATTCTCACGGGGCAATGCTGCACCTCAAGGGCATACAACTATTTTTAAGGTGTTTGTTCGTTTTATTTATGTGCATGTCCCTGTGTGCATATGTGCCCCACGTGTGAGCAAGTCGCTGAGGAGGCCAGAGGATTTAGAATTCCCTGGAGCTTGAGTTACAGAGTTCTAGCCACCTGATATGGCTGCTGGGAACTGAAGCAGAGTCCTCTGCAAGAGCAGTTACTCCATAGGCAACGCTGCTTGTGGACTGAGACAACAAGCAAGAAGCAAACTGTAGGATTTATTATGCACCTGTGCTGTGGGAGTGGAGACCATATGAGAAACCAGGGAAGGAGAGAGAACAGGCACAGGAGCAACATTTCATTGACCCTTCTGCCACTGCTGTTCCCCAGTCATGGCTGCCGCGACTTCCACTTGATAGAAGTGAGATTTTTGATGACAAATTTAATAAAGTGAAAACTATAATCCAGGGAAGCCCTGTTCATAATCAGCTATAGGATGCTGTTCTTTGGGAGTGGGGGACCTAAAATGTGTGACAAATAGCATATTATACGTGTTTAATAAGGTTGCTCCCCAAATATTGAAAACACAACAACAATTAAATGCAATCTTTTCTGTATGTCCTTTCATTTCTCCCCTTCTTCACAATTCAATACCCAGTTGGCTATTTAATTCCAAGATCCATTCATTTGAGACTGATGAGCTGCCATCTGGGCAAACATAATGATGACTCCCAATATTGTCTCCATTTTCATGAGACCCAAGTTCAACCCCATTATTCTTATGTGATCACACATGTTTATGAAATGAGAAAGAATGAGCCAAATACTTGAGGAATAATTCAGCCATGAAAGATTTGTACAAACCACGGGGATTATTGTCTAGCTGGCAGGTCAGAGCTTAGGTACTTGAACATCTGAACAGTGAGATAAAGCCAATGGTAGACACGGGCATTAACTCATAATGTAAGGTTTATGTAGAAGTTGAGTGTGAGAAAGTTGGACTCCTTAGGGTCTCGTCTGTAGGGTGTGGTAAGAAAAGCAGAAGTTGACTCTTGGGGTAACTTTTCCCTGACTAATAATGTCATGGTGTTTCCAGCTCCCTGCGAAGCCCCAGCATTGTTACAGATGCTAAACAAAGCTATTCTCCAAGGGAGCAGCTGATTATCTGAAAGCAAGAACAGCCTAGCTCAGCACTGTTCCTGGCTAAGTTCAGCCTCCCTGCAGCTTTGCTACATCTTTTCTATAGGGAAATTAACAAGACGATCTCTTGGCTTAATGTATTATTGGAACTTGGCTACAAGCTAATTGGGAGAGAGAAATCTTAGGGAGTGTAAACCATAGCTTTATGGCTCCAATACAAATCTGAAAATCAGAAATAACACGACAGCTGCCCAGAGAGTCAGGAAGGCACGTGCAGATCCCACAGGTGGGTACAGACTCTTCTGGGAGTAACTATTATGCTTTCAAGGTACAGACTGCAAAGTTAGTCTATAAGGAGCAAGGAACCAAATAAAAACCCTTGAATCATGTTATTTGAGAAGCAAGAGCTAGTGTATAATCAAAAGGGCAGTTCATACTAGAGTCCCCAGATACTTACCTAGTGCAGGTTTCAGGACCAATGAGAAACTTGAAAAAGCATTGCTAATAAGTCTGGAAGCATTATGTTGAATTATAGAAGCTCTCTGCAAAGCTAATAGGAGAGTCTCACAGACATGGCCTCAGGAAGCCTTCTCGATCTCAGTCCAAGTTCATCTCTAAAATAAATGGAGGCAGCCACTACTGTCTGTTTAACAACATGAGGAAACTCCATGGAGACGTAGGAAGTATCTGACCCTGCTCCCTCAGGCAAGCTATGGTTCGGATCTAGGAAGACTAGGATTGCTTGCCCCATAGTTCAGGGCCTCATGGAGGCTGGCCTCCATCATTGCTCTGAGGCATAGGCCCTGACAGTTTCACAAGTATGGTAATATATTTCAAGTGTTATGTGGCTACTTTTACTGGCTCACTCATTTCCTTGGTTTATATTTGTGCTTTTAACATTGCTCTTGGAGGGAGGATTAAGCACTGCATATCCAGAGCCCAGAAGCCCTTCCTGTTTAGTGATGTTGTTGAAAACTGAATTCTATCAGCAAGCCAACCCAAGTGCCACACAGGAAACCCAGGTTTTCCAAGAGTCAGACACACTGAGAAGAGCCAGGACAAGAGTATTCCAGGCTAATATTATTAACTATACAATATATCACCACAGGGTGCTGCAGCAGTTTAGCTGCAGGGCCAAGGCATGCCCCTGCTTGGGTTCCATATCTACCACTTCTAGCTGGGTGATGGTGACGCAATTTGCTATGTGTTCTTCACAGAGATAGGAAATGTTGCCATTAAAAACGGTTTAATGTGGGAATCTAATGAGAAGTCCAAAATGCGTCACAGCATAACTGGTACACAGAACATCCTGAAAGCTGTCGATCACCATCATCTACATCATTATTAGGTGTCAACAGGTGTTAAGAATCCCTGAGCAGTGCTAGAACATTATTCAGTGTTTCAGAGAATCATAGCCCTGCATAACTCCTCTCCTACAATGTGTAACCACATTCAAAATGACCTTTGGCTCTCCTACACACTCACATGCTATAGCATGAAATTGCTACAGCATAACCCTGAATTTTGAAACCTTATCTGACCTAATGCCACAACTCAACAGGGATATCCAGAGCAAATCTGGATCCTGCACAGATAGGGTATTTGACTCAGGGCATCACCATTGGTGGGTTGCATGCCACCTGCTCAGTTATTATCAGCTTCTCCATGTTAACGGGTTTGTAGGATTCTTTTCTGGGAGATTGATAGGAACATTTTATGCTAATTCTGGCTGGATTTTGGGAAGCCTTTATTTTCCTCATGTCAAAGAGAAAATGATGGCAGACATTTCCAAAGCAAATGTCATTGCTTCGTTATAATATCATCCAGATGCTTACAGAATTAAACTACTGACCAGAATCATCAGTTTAACCACAGACACCGTGCTTTTATCTTCTTGCCCTGGGAGCTCAAGTGTCATGTTGCCAAGGTGTCACTTACACAGACTGGGTCTAACTCCAATGGGAACAGCATAAAGGGCCACCTCTTAACTGAGCCTTACTTGCCACACCCTTCCCCCACTCCCTCATACTTGGAGTTAGATCCAAATGCTTTAAAAAGATTTATGGGCTCTGTGTGATCAGATCCCTCTATTCCCACAGCTTGTTTCTCCTCCAAGCTCATTCTCTCTCTCCAGGCATCTCCATCCAGGGCTTAAGACTTTACCGTCTCAGGAACATCACATGCATCAGTGCCCTCTTGGGAACTTATCTGTGGTGATAAGTTGTATATTTAATAAAAAGTAGTCTGGAATATCAGAGGACAGAGCCAAGCCATGAAGGTCAGCAGTGGGGACCTGTGCCTATAATCCTATTATTCAAGAGGCAGAGATCCATCTGGAACTCTGTGAGTTCAAGGCCTAACAGAGCCAGGTGGTGATGGCACACACCTTTAATCCTAGCTCTAGGAAAGCTGAACCAGAAAGTGAGGTAAGTGAACAGAGAGAGAGAAAAGGAGAAGTTCAGTTTCATCTGGCACTTTCCTTTTTGGCTGAGGATCGAGAGGTTTGGAGTCAGAGAATTCATGAAGATAGGTCAGAGGAGCTGTCTGGGTGAGAAGAGACTGTGGTTTGTTTCTCTCTCTCTGATATTTCAGCTTTTCCTCACTATCTGGATCTGGATTTTTATTATAATACCAAATAGAATTTGTGCACTAGCCAGCCCTGCTAATTCAGATGTTTACCTGCTACTGTGCAGCAGATGTCAGGTTACAGTTCACTACTGGGGGTCCCAGCAGTGACCTCACATTTCAACTCTCAAAGGTCTTACTGACGGTCATTATTTGCTTTCAGGCTGTGGAAGATTTCTGAGGCCAAGAACCTTACATAGTGAAGCACTTGACAAAGTATTCACTGTAACAGGCTCTTAACAAATAACTCCCAAAGACTAAATAGGCATTTGACCCTTCATGGTTCCCCTTCTTCTTCAAAGTCTTCCACCTTCAACTACCCCAGTTGAGGGATGTGGAGGGAGGAGTTTTAACAATGTTGGGGATCAGGGGTCACACAAGCACTGAAGAGGGAAACTTCAAAGTGCACATGTCACAGGACTCTACACCAACCCTGAGGCTCCCAGAAGCTACCTGTAAACGCTGTCATGTGGTAGACATTCAGAGATGCTTAGAAATCCTGATTTAATGAATTTTTACATCCTGATTCAAGGTGAGACTTTATTTTGAAGAAAAAGGGATGGTGCTACATGTAAAAGAAAAATAATATGCTGCAAGCTATGGGTATTTCATAACAACTCAGCTCCCTCAGCTCCCGTACCTGGCCTTGCCTCATAAGGGAAAACCCTGGGGACACAAAAAGGCAGTCAATGTCACAGGCTTCCCAGGCCTGCTGATTGTCTGGCTCTGGTCACATCAGAAAAAAAGCACTAAGAATCCTTAGCATTTGTGACCCAACTCAGGGTAAGGACTGAGTACCATAGAGGCATCTGACAACCAACCTTCTGTTATAGGAAAAACAATAAACCTATACACACAGCAACACACAGGCAGTGAGGAAACCCAGTCATGAGCCTGAGACTCAGAGAAAGGTAGGGGTTTATCTCATACCTTTGTCTATGAAGACTAGATGAGGAAGAGTTTATCTCTGGACTTTTAGGGATAGAGAAACATCTGGCACACCAACCCTCCAGAGCACAGGCAATGGCAGCAGATGTGGGTTACCTACAGACACTACATAAAATCTAAAACCTGGCATTTTCCATCTACAGTTAGTGCAGATGAAGCAACGTGTCTCCATCCTGGTGAAGCTCAGACCAAGCCTTATGATGGGCAAATCAAGCCCCATTTATTTTCTTTCTTCCTCTTCATTGATCAACATGAGTTGAGGTAGGTACCCCTGAAGGACAAGAAAAGATCTTGGCTTTACAAATGTCATGTAGCTGGTATATTCTCAGAGAGAGCTTGGACCAAAATCAATGAGTGTAAGGCATAGGGCCAGGCTGGGACATGCAGGTAAGACCTCAAATAGAACAAGCCACAAAAAACCTTTGTGCAAGATCCTACTCACCACAAGACAAACATCTTTGGGATAAGGGTTGATGTCCTTGGTGTAAAATTGCATTACTAAAGTGTCAAGACTTTCAAAATCACCTCTAAGAGCACTTTAAATGTATTTTGCTGAGGGGGAGAAAAGACATACAAATATAATATTTTCACTGTAATTACTGCATGGCAGCTCTAACTATGATAATGGATTAACATGGAAGCAATGTGAGAAATTAAGAGTAACCTAAATATACCTCTGCCATCACAGACTGGCCATGATCCATGAGCTCGTTAAGATTTGGCCTCTGTGATTACATCCATCTCTTCAGGAACAACATGAGCTCACACACACTGCACACCCAAACCCTGGGAGCCTCTGCGCCTCTCTGGGTTTTAACTTGGTTCAGTTGGACCTGGTTCTGGAGCAGTATCAGATCCTCACTGGACACATAGGGGCTGTGAAACTGACCCATCCTGGGACTCAGCAGGGAATTAGAAGAAGAAATGCTGTGTTTGGTTTAGACTCTACATACAGCTAAGAGTGGTAAGGCAGAGCGGCAAGTACAGAAGCATATATTGTCCTCGTGGAGAGCATGAATGAACCCTGAGTGCTTGGGAAGGAAACCCCATGGTCACTCACCTAGCTCAGGAACACACCTCATTAGTTCACAAAAACAAATAGGCTGTTGTGTAGTAAGAAGTTTCTGGCCCAGCCTGTCCCCAAGATCCAGACCAGCAGTTCCAAACAATCACACAGAATCTTATATTAATTATGTGCTGTTTGGCCTATGGCTCAGGCATATTACTGCTAGCTCTTACTCTTACACTAACCCATGATTAGCTATGTGGCTTAGTATTTTTTCCCAGAGCAGCATTCTCATCCCACTTCCCTGGCATCTCTGCTCTGCTCTTCCTCTTCTCAGAGATTTCTTAGTCTGGTAGTCTTGCCCATACTTCCTGTCTGCCTTCCAGCCAATCAGCATCTTATTAACTCAATAGGAGGGACAAATATTTACAATGTACGAGAACATAAGCCCACAGCACTGTTGGCCTCTGGGACAGTGGATACAAGAAACTGGCGGATACCAAGTCCTAAGTGGACACACTCTGGTGGCTCTCTAGCTCCTAGTTTTACTTTGCAGTATCAGCAGAACAGAGTCTTTTGAGGATGTCTGTGACAAGGACCTTCCAAAACAGATGTTTATGACTGACAGCATCCTTGTCCTTCTGCTGTAGAGTAGCAGGAACTGAAGGTTCCTCACCTCTAGAAAGATGGCCCTTCTAAGTATACTACCTAAAGCCAAGGGGACTCGTCTAAAATGGGACTAGATAGTGTGATCTCTAAGTATACTCCATCTTTCTTTACATGCAAACATCTGCTAACAATCCTTCAGGTCACCTCCCAGTACCAACTAATAGATAATGAGAGCACACAGAAAGCTTCTTTGGCTCATGTCTCTTGAGCATCTAACTTCTGAAACACTTATCTCAAACCCATCCATAAATGCACAAGCTCAGTTAAGTTATAGGAAGTGCATGATACCCAGAGGCTTGGGGGCAAAGGTCACCCCAGCAGCCCACTGCAAAATGAATGATGGAAGGAGAAAACAAAGCCACATTCTAGAATGATAGGTACAAGCTCCCATACCTAGACTCACCATTTAAAAAAGATTTACTTGTGTGTATATTATGGGCATTGTCTGCACATATGTATTTGCACCACTTGGGTGCCTGGTGCCCTTGGAGCTAGAAGAAGGAGTCAGGTCCTCTAGAACTGAAATTAAAGATGGTTACAAACTGCCACATATGTGCTGGGAACTGAACTCAGGTGCTCTCAGAGCAGCAAGTGTTCTGTACGGTTGGCTGACTCCCGAACTTGTCACTATTTATTTAATATCTTCAAAAATATGCTAGATCTGATCCTGCTTCATAATACAATTGTATTCATTGAAGATTACATTGTGAACACAGGCTACTTATGTGTAATTATAAGAAATACTCAAAAACAAAAAGGAACAATTCAGGTGTCTTGTGACCTTTTACACATTCTCCAAAGATAACACCTCAACACATGGTATAATATTACAATCCAGACAATGATACTGAGACCGCCCACCAATTTTAGCAGATTTCCTCAAACTTCAGTTACAGTCTGAATGTGGCCACTTCCTTTTGGTTTTAGTCTGAGAGTCAATTTCAGTATCCATCACCACAGTAACACACAGTGTACGTGCGCCTCTCTACCACCCACACCTCTCTGCTGAGCCTGCTCCTTGGTTCCTGCTGTCCAGAATACCTGACAACTAACCTCCTTCCTATTTTTAAATTCCAGCGTCTGGAAATGTTATATAAATAAAACTATAGTACGTAACCTTTTAAAGTCTTTTTACTCAGCAAAAAATCCCTAGAAATTCCCTCAGGTTACGGCACCAATCGATAGTGCACTCTGTTTTCATCGCCAAGGACCATTTTCAGGGTGTGGGTGCCACCGAACATTATCTAACCATTCACCCAGTGAGGGACTCAATTGCAGGGTTTAGCACTTGCAAATAAACCTGATGCAAACATTTGTATGCATTGGTTTTGTACAAGCATAGGTCTTTATTTCTCTAGAATAAATGTCCAAGAATGGAATCACTGGGCTGTACCAGACCTGCATTTCAGTGATTCCAACAGTAACCATAGGGGACCCAGCCTCACCACACCCTTTGCCAGCATTGGGCTTTAACACTGCTAGTATTATAGGTGCGCTGTCAGGTTGGGGTGAGAAGTCACTTCTAAATTTTCACTTCTATTTCCTCAGTGGCTAATGATGTTGACTCTCAGTCCACACTCTCCTTTGACATCTGTGTATCCTCATTAGTGAGGTTCCTTGTATCTTTTGCTCATTTAAAAGGCTAGAGAGATGGACCAATGATTACAACCACTTGCTACTCTTCCAGAGACTCGGGTTCTGTTCCCAGAAACCATATGGCAGATCACAGTCCTCTGTAGTTCCAGTTCTAGGGGATCCGATGCCTTCTTCTGGCTTCTGTAGGCACCAAGCACACACATGGTACATAGACATAAATTGAGGCAAAACACTCATAAAATAAAAAAGAATAATTTTAAAATTTAAAAATGGCCTTACTTATAACCCATTTTGAGTGAATTTGAAAATAAAATGCAATGATATTTAAGCTGAGGTTCATTTCCCACCCACATCCCTCTCCTTCACCTCTTTCTTTCTTTTTCCTTCTTTCTTCCCCCGCCCCTCCCTCCTTTCTTCCACTCTAATATAGAAGGGGCACAGGCCTTCTGCGGCAACTTTGTCAAAGTCAGTTTGGGTTGCCACTCTTTTCTTCTGATCTTGAGCTGGATATACTTGCATTGCTGTGTAGCTGCATACAGCCCCATAGTGCTGCCTCCGACCGCATCATATCAGCTGTCTAGTCTAGAGCCTGAGCCTTCCCACATAAGTTTTAAAATATACATATTCTTTGCTGAGAGTTAGACTGAGACTTATTTAAATTAACTTAGGGAGAACTGACATCTTTGTTCAGCTTTCTGACCTATGTGTTTTGTATTTGTTTAGATTTTGTTTGATTTTTTCAATAATATTTTACAATGTTTAGTATATAGATATTTCATACATAAGTGTGCATCTACATATTCCATTTTCTTAGTTAATTTTGCTTCCCATCTGTCTCATTAGTTTGGAGATACATGGCTGATTTTGTGTTGGTAGTATATCTCATCATCTTATTGAGTACACTTTCTGGCTGGCTTTAGGGGTACTTGTCTTTTTATTTTCAGGTGACCGCAAGAGTAGAATAAGATCTTCATCAACCCTACATCTGACAGAGGACTGTGCAGTGGAGGGCAGGCACTATCACCTTGACCTAGAGGAATGGCCTTTAGGCCTTGAAGCCTCAGTATTTGGGGCATGGCCAGAAGGCCAGTTTAAGATCTGGGTGCACATACAGTCCAACCCCTTCTTCCTGTTTCTCTCTCATGCTCTTGGATGAAAGGCCTGCCTCTCTGAGTGAAGCCTAATGGACCAGTCCAGCTTTCCAGGAACAGTGACTATTTAATATTTGTATCAGTGAATTCCCTGTTTGAACACCCTAAATAAATAATATCCTTCTTTATCAGTTGCTGGTGACTTGTATTAATAGGGCTGATCTCTAAAATATATAAAGAACTCAAGAAACTAGACATCGAAATACCAAATAATCTAATTAAAAAACGGAGTACAGATCTAAACAGAGAATTCCCAACAGAAGAATCTCAAATGGCCAGAAAACATTTAAAGAAGTGCTCATCATCCTTAGCCATCAGAGAAATGCAAACAAAAACAACTCTGTGATGGTACAATCTTACGCCTAGCCGAATGGCTAAGATCAAAACCACTGATGACAGCCTGTGCTAGAGAAGATGTGGAGTAAGGGAAACACTTCTCCATTGCTGGTGGGAATATAAACTAGTACAGCAACTTTGGAAATCAATATAGCAGTTTCTTAGAAAACTGAAAAACAATCTACCTCATGATCCAATGATACCACTCTTGGTCATATACCTGAAGGGATGGTCTTCATAGACAGTCATGTCATCTACAAGTAAATGCAATCCAACTTCTCCTTTCCAGTTACCTTTTATTGCTTTTTTTTTTTTTTTTTTTTTTTTTTTTTTTTTTTTTTTTTTTTTTTTTTTTTTTTTTTTTTTTTTTTTTTTTTTTTTTTTTTTTTTTTTTTTTTTTTTTTTTTTTTTTTTTTTTTTTTTTTTTGCTTTATTGTGGGGTCAGAACTTCCAGGACTACATCAAGTAATAAAGGAAACAATGAACATCTTTGTCATACCTCAAGACAAAAGGTTTCTCTAGACTAGGTCATCTAGCATCTGCAGTGGGACTATGTTCTGGAATGTTGTAAATATTTGTCCCTCCTACTGGTTTAATGAAAAGCTGATTGGCCAGAGGCAGACAGAAAGTATGGGAGGTGCTACCAGACTAAGAAAACTCTGGGAACAAGAAGAGCAGAACAGAGATGCCAGTAAGACACCAGGGGAGATGCCAGCAGACACAGAGGAAAGAAGACAGCCATGCTGCTCTGCGAAAAGGTACCAAGCCACATGGCTACACAGAGTAATGGAAACAGACTGACTGAGTTAAGATGAAAGAGCTGGCAATATACCTGTGCCACAGGTCAATCAGCATAAAATGAATTTAAGCTTCTGTGTGTTTCTTTGGAACTTTAGGACTGCTGGTCCAGATTTTGGGGCTAATCTGGGCCAGAAACTTATTATTACAAGTATTACTTGGATAAGAAGGAGAGTCTGTGGACATAGAGATGAGAAGGTATTCTGAGTGCTTGTTGGAATGGCATGCCCTCTGACAATAATCTCCTACATGGTTGTTGTAGGTAAGGAAAGGAATTACAGATCACAGAGAAAAAGGCTAGGCCACCTATGGAATAGGGATCTTTGGCCATCATGAGCTCACTCAGAGAAGGAAGACCCTGTGTCCCTGGAGCAAATACAACACTTACCTCAGCTCCCAGGATTAGTTGATCTAGGTAGATTTACCCAGTGATCCCAAGAGAATCAAAGCGCCAAGGAGGGATGGGCCTGACTGGGCTCCTGTCTATTGCTAGGTCATAGGTCAGAGAAAGCTAGGCCTGGTGGGTAAAAGGAGTATGTGGCTGCCTCCACGCAAATTCTTCCTCCAGCCTCCTCTTCCCCCCCCCCCCCAGAGCTCCATCTCTGCCTCCTGTGAGAGCAACTGGGAGCATGGTTATGCTGAGCAGGAAGGAGGGAAGGAGCACCTTTGCCACCTTGTCTAGACCAGAAGTTACCAAATACTTGCATACCTGCTTATGTTTAGGAAGAGCAAACTCTTTCAGTAGAATTTCAAATTGCTTATGTGTCAGTTTTGATACTTCCTTCCCCAAAAATGGGTACTGAAGGAAAAAGTGACTATTTTACAGAGAAACATAGAAAACCCAACTCCATCCAAAAAAGAGTGACTAAAGTCCAAATATATAGTAACATGGTAATGTCAGTTTCTTGTCTTTGACAAATAAAATAAATCAGTAAATATCAAACATGCTTCCCACTCCAAAAAAAATTTGCTCTTTACACAGTGGCATAGCTTTAAATTTAAAGCAGAGAAGACTCTGACATAAATGGCCTTTCTCAAAGCTGCTTGCAGCCTGTCTTACTAAGTACATGGTATTCCATGTCAAATAGCATGTTTACCAAGAAGACTGGCCCACCAGTATCTGCCTTCCTTCTAGTTGGAGCTGCCCTGAGGTCAGACTCTGGGGCTAAGTTATTATTAAAGGAGAGAGAGGCTCACAGAGGGATCCAGAGCACCTTCTCTGTGTGGGTTCTCCCTGGAAATATGGTTAAAGTCAGCAGTTCCCAATCAGTGGGTCTGGGCTCCTTGGGTAAACCTCTGTCTCCGAAAGTATTTACATTATGATTCATCAACATAGCAAAATTACAGTTATGAGGTAGCAATGAAATAATTTTATAGTTGGGGATCATGACACAAGGAATCGTACTAAAGAGTCACAGCATCAGAAAGGTTGAGAGCTGTTGTGATTCTGAATGCTGTTCCTGAACCACCTAGACAAGGAAACCACAGCCAGTTGCTCTCCCTGCTTGTTGAAGTTCCAACCTCTTAAGGGACCATGGCACTAATAAAGACATAGCACATGTCTGGACATTTAAGCTCAGACTGCATTACGGTTGTCAGTAAATATGAGTTCTTATTATCTACCAATGGTCCATGAGCAGGACTCAAGTAACATAATGACAGTGGGGGCAGTGGGGAGACGGTGGTCTACAGGACACAGCTGCACAGAGGGACTGGCTTCTGATAACTGACTGCAGAGAAAGTGACTGTAGATCATATACTGGATGTTTCAAAATAGCTGACAGAGGAGATTTTAACTGTATGAAGTGATGGATATGACTATACTGACTTAATCACAATGTGTATCAAAATATTACAGTATCTTTTATAGATATATATAACTATACATTAATTTTAAAATGCAAAAGAGACCCTAACACCTCATTCTGGCCACCATTTTTTCAACTTCTTTCCTGGTAATATCAATGGATGCACATGAAAAAAAAATGCCCAATGCAGCATTTGCATATGTATCAGAGAGATGAGTGTGGCCAAATGATGGTTTGAAGATACATCAACAGGCAAAATATAGGTAAATATACATCTATGAAACGTTGTAGCTGTACATGACTGTACATGTTAATGCTTACCATAGGTGTTACATTCTCTCTCTCTCTCTCTCTCTCTCTCTCTCTCTCTCTCTCTCTCTCTCTCTCCCCCTTCCTCCCTCCCCCTCCCCCCTCACACACACACATCCTCCCACATATATAAAGATTAAAAAACTCATTCATACAATATCAATATTTGTGCTACAGTAAGGCACATAGATGAAAATTCCAGGTCTGTGTGTTTATTTAACAGATCAAGGAGGACACACTGCTGTGAGTGTGGAGCATGGGCACGTGAGTGTGAAGAGCACATGTGCACGTAAAGTGGAGCTCACATCAAGGCTCAGCTCTGACCACCAAGGATGAGCATCTGTGTATGTACACACATATCCCACCCACACTGTTACAGTTTCTCCATTGACAGACCTTGATTAATGAAACCTGTCACCATCCAAGCATTGCCTTCAGACAGGCAGGGATGGTCCTGTTCTGGATGTCACCTTATGGACCTCTCCAAATGCAGTGGGGCTTCTGTGAGGCTCAGAACACATGCTTTACCCTGTACCTTTGTCCCTTAACTTCAGAATCTCTGCCCAGATGGTTCTGAGCCAACTTCTGGGCCAACTGGGCCTTTAGTCTAGTCCAGAGGTTTTCAACCCATGAGTCATTGACCCCTTTGAAGGTGAAACGCTCCTTTCACAGGGGTCATCTAAGACCATCAGAAAACACAGGTGTTTATATTATGATTTATAAAAGTATCAAAATTACAGTTATGAAGTAGCAACAAAAATAATTTTATGGTTGTGGGAGGTCAACCCAGGATGAGGAACTGTATTAAAGGGTCCCAGCATTAGGAGAGTTGAGATCCACTGCTCTAGTCCACCCTTTGAAGGTGGCCTGAGTGGCCAGTAAGAGCCTGCTAGGCCCAAGGAAAGGTCCTAGGACAATGGTTTGATATGTAGAGGAGGCGATCATCAGAACCTGAACAAGAAAACTGGTGGCTGCACATGGGCACATGCCAGGTCCTTGGAGAGATAAAATGAAGCCAAGGATGAAAAGAGAAGGCTCTTCCACTACATCCCAGTTCAACACAGAGGGTGGTCTGCCAACACAAGAAAATAAGACCTATACAAAAAAAATGGCTTGGTTTGTTTTATGATTCAGCTGTAGATGTGTAAACCTTACTGCAGGTCCCACTTATGTTTGAGTTGGGCTGTGTACCCATCCATGTTTGCAGGTCCCCTGAACAGCTCTGAGTTCTTCTCTGGTGTGCAAAAGATTATGATGCATGATGATGGGTACCCTGGACTGGGGGAGACATGATTTACTTGAGTGTCTCACACCAATTCACACTCAGAAGAACCTGGCAATGGGCTCACTTAGCATATCATCCCCCAGAGCCATACACATATGCTCACACCCAAGAGAATCCTGCACTGAGCACAGAACACAGGCCTAGGAGATTCTAGAAGTAGATGAGATATCTGAGTGTAACTAAAAACTAGTTTCAGTAATTTATATCTTTGGTCACTGGCAAAGCTGCAGAATCGTCACAGTGTCAACCTGGTGGCATTCATATCTGACTACTCTGGGTATGAAAACCAAGGAAGAGATGACAGTGACATTGAAAGTCACTTCAGCAGCAAGCACTCAAGTCTATAGCCATGCCGCCCTGTGTAATGTCTTGACCCAATTAGTATGTAAGCAGCTTGGCTTTCTGTGAGGCCAGCTAAATGAATTCAGTGTCCAGAAGGGAAGGGCAGGCACCTGGCAAATGCAAGGAAATCATTAATTGGGCTAAGCCCTTAGGTTAAGCCAATTATCTATTTCTCATTTGGGTGGCATCATGTGGAGATAAAGTCAAGTGGGTAGCCCACCATGATATCACCTTCCTCCTAGTATTGACTCTCATTGCTGAGAGCAGTGGGCTAGCCTTTGGGTTTCTCACTCCTTCATCCAAGAAAGAGCATCTACATCATGTAAAGAGGCCATACACAGACGCGGAGCACATCTGTGAACATTTTCTCGCTTATAATAAAGTCTCATTAATTTGTTTAAGATCTCTGCCCTGACTGAGGCTCTGAGCAAATGATGCTCTTCTATTGACATTTCACAGGCGGCCCTTTAAAATCTCACAAGCTTCAAGCCTCCCAGGGAAGCAGGCTTAACAAAACTCTTTTTTGAAAAACTAGTGTCAACAGAACTATCAGCCTTGGCTTCAGGGGGCTAAGCAGAGAAAACAAGTCCTATTTTGCACTTATTCAGAGTCAGCAGGTTAATAATTCTGATTTAAATTGCATCTAGGAAGAAAAATATGCTATTCCCAGACTCCTGGGTGCGTAAGCAGGGCCCAGAGGACTCCTTGGAGCTCATGCTCTGGGGTCTCCTGCATTTCCTACTGCAGAAGATGTGGGCGAAGCTTGAGAACAGGATTTGAGATGATGTCTCAGTATCTGGTCTGAGGACCAACTTGAAGGCCTTTGCTTCAGTAAACAGTTTTCATATTTCTGACTTCCCATAAAAATTCCCATTTACTTAATAAGGGTGTCACAGTGAGAAAGATATTAAAGGTGGGGCTGGACAGATCTAAATTTTAAGCATGGTCTTGGAACTGGCTTACCTCTTCAAGTCTATTTTTATCTTCTATAATTGAAAAAACTCCTCACAGGGTTGTGCAGAGGATTAAAATGAGCTAATATATGTAAAGGCAGCCTACTCTAGACTAAACCAATTCATTCACTTACCTAGTAATTTTTCCTACTAGTACTAGTGTTAAATTATTTTTTATACTTTGACTCTCAAGAGAGGTAAACTCTATCTTCATTATTAATTTAAATATGTACTCACAAACATGAATACACAACAGCCCATAAACCACTTATCATCCCAAACACATCTGCATAATCTTACTCAGTCTGAGTTACTTAGAAAACTGCCCTCCGTAGAAAAAGCAAATGTAAGGTGTTCAAATTAAGAACAAAGCCTCAAAACTATTACATGCAATGAAAACCTCAAGATGAATCTAATTAGTGAACACCACAGGAAAAGCCTGAGCACGGGGAATCCAGGGTATAATAAAATATTATTATCAAGCAGAATTCTACAATAACACAAAGATTTCCCTATTCTAGTAATTCTACAACTAGACTACATTATTATAGTTGTAAAATCATATAACCATTCCAGATCACTGAATAACTGTTGAATAAAGTTCTATGGCATTCCTGATAACATTAACAAAAGCTACTCAGTGAAACAGAAAAAAATATATTCTTCTTGCAGTGATAAAAATGCATTTATCTCAGCCCTAAAGCTAGCAATATACCTACTATAATACTCAAATAAAGACAGTAGTCACTATTATAAGGAATTTGTATTCAGTTTTAATTTCTGGTTCCTGGAGCAGAGGTAACAAAATCAACCCTTGGTCATTCCTAAGGGTCAGAGTAAAAGAAGCATTTACTTGTCTTCACACTTGGACTTTCAATCACTGGTGAGTTGATGCTAATGAGATGACTGTGGGGGTAGAATGGCCTGGTTGCCAGAGCAACCAACCATGTGATATATGATTATAAGCTGGAACTTTCAGCCCCAGCCCTTACTTCCAGGGATGGGTGTAGAGCCAGAGGTTTACTTAATCACCAACAGTCAATAGCTTATTCAACTGTACCTGTGTAACAGCACTTCTGTGAGTCTCCTAAGAGAGCTTCTGGCTAGGTTAATCCTTCTATGTGCCAGGAGGCCAGTCTAGTTCCTCAACTCCATAGGGACAGAAATTCTACACTCAAGGCTATTCCACAATTTGAGTTATGTACATGTCCTACTTGCCTTTTATAACATAAATGTAAAGCACACTAAGACATTTCCTCAGATATTATAACCCTTTATGGCAAACTACTAAATACAAGAAGAAATGGAGAAGTCTTTGATTGGAAAGCCCAATCATTAGAAGTACAGGAGCTAAGCTGGGTCTTATTATTGGCATCTGAAATGGAAGCAGCCATTTCATATTTCTGACTTTAACTTTAACTTGTGGGATCTGACCTGAACCCCACAGCCAGTGTTAAAGCTGAACTCAACTGGGGGGTACTCAGTGAGTGAGGGCAGAGAATGCCTTGGTGTAGTGGAAAAAAAAAAAAAAAACAAAATTTGATATCTGAAATGTCCTCTGTGCCGAGAAAAAGTGTTTCTCTTTTTCATTATAACCTCTCAGATTTCATATTATCTAAAGCAAATTAATAAAATTAACTAAGGAGAATAAATTAAAGAAAATCCTTAAAAGTATAAACACTTAAAGAAATAGATTTTTACTAAGCCTGGTGAAAAAACAAGCTGGTTAGATACCCAGAAAGTTTCAAATAATTAAATCAATTAATAAGTAAAATGAAAAGTCATGTCAGGAAACAGGCAAGATACAAATGCAATTTGTAGATATTCCTGGCTTCCTGACATGCACTGTGAACAGCTCATAGGTTTATACAAGGAAATAATTCCCCTTGACATAGCACACAAAGAATTAGATAGCAAGGGGTTGACTAAGGAATTTTTAAGACCTATCAGAAAAAAAATGACAAACATTTCTAAGGAACACCAACAACCAACAAAAATAAACCTGTACAAAGACTAGAGGGCATACTGTGTGCTCAGAAAGACTCATAATGATGTCACCCAGACAGGAGCTCGCAAGGGAATTCGTAAACACAATGTAATCTTTATAAAAACAATGTTTTTAGTTTGGGGATTATAAATTTTTACTTTTATGTGCATTTGGACAAATAAATATGTAAGACTATGAATAATGAGAAAAAATCTGAAAAAAATCATAAGGCTGCATAGTCCTGTCTGATAACATAGTATGATGCAATGCTTAAAATAACATGGTACCAGTACTACTACAATACTGTTAGAAGGCAAAGGAATGGATCAGAATATAAAGTACAAAAATAAACCCAAATACAAATGAGAAGTTGGTGTGGAATAGAAGTGGCATCTCTTGGTTCAGTGGGCAGGAATGCACGCACACATTTACGCACACAGAATGGCAGACAGATGCCATCTCAAGAAACCTACCTCGCACTCTTCATCAACTAGCAAGGTAGACTCTAGTTGTGTCAAAGATTATGATGGGAAATGGAAATGTTTCCTAGTGAGCCAGAGGTAGGAACCAGCTTACAAGACAACACATAAGATTTTAACCTGGCAATACACCTTGTGAAATCAAAAGGCAAATATTACCAGTGAAAATTTTTCTTTTCTCTTTCTTCATTTAAGCTAAATTTCAAAGGCTAGCCTCTCTATATAGAAAATTAATGAAGGTTAAGTATCCATTAAGAAAATGGATGAAAGGGCGCTCTCTCTCTCTCTCTCTCTCTCTCTCTCTCTCTCTCTCTCTCTCTCTGTGTGTGTGTGTTAGCAAGGCTATTTAGAAATTTATTTCTGGATACTGACTTTTTAAATAAAATGATAGAAATTTGACAGTGGTATAAATATATGCATCTTCTAATACCAGTACCTCCTCTTATTGGAATCTGGCATATTGAATAATTGGCACTCAGTTTGCGAGAGGACATATACACTGCAGTCTTGATGATGGAAGGTGCACAAATGACCATCAATAGAGACCACATGAAGTAATCCCAATCATCTTTGCATGCTGAAACACCATACTGCTGTACAGGAAAAGCAACCCAGTGATGAGCTCAATAAATAAATATGGAAGTATCCCAAAGATCTATTATTCCTTACCAAAAAAGTAGGACAGGGAACATTGCACATAATGTGCTATCACTTATGTCTTTAGAAAGGGAAGGAATAGGCAGGCATACACATTAGCAGGCATTATTAAATCACCTCTGGAAGGAAACACAAGAATCTAATAACAATGGTTACAGAGCAAGAAAAGTAGGCTCAAGAGACATTTTACTTAGATGCCTTCCTATTTATTTTCATTTCTGAACTAACAGTGTATTTATTGCCTAGTTAAAAACTGTATCTTAAAGACATCAAAAGCAATGAAAGCATCTGTTGTGACTTGACTATTTGGAAACTGTTATTCAAATATGCCCTGGGAAGTGCCTCATCCAGGTGCCACTGAGCCCTGGTCTCTTATAGCCCCACATTTTCTTTTGCATAACAGCTAGATCTTGGGACAAAGCACACTGGGGGTTCAAGATGCATTTGGCAACTATTTTTGAAACCTCTTAAAATGACAACAATGCATTGATGGCACAGGTAGGCTAATAGCATTTAACACTTTAAATATAGTCTGAGAGCTTTGATTTTGGTGTGTTTTCAGTCTCATTTCTCAAAGACCAAAGATACCATTGAGGTGGTTTTCCAACACTGCTAAACATAAGGCTCATGTCTAAATGTGGATAGACACAGTCACATGTAGGTACCAACCAGAACCAGCTGTTTTGATGTCCCTAGGATAATGGAAGACTTCTTCATGTAGAAAGCTTCCTGTCTCCCTACATTACCAGAAGATCCTCAACTAGCCCACGTAAGAAATAATAGCTTTGCCCAAATCTATAATCACATTTTTATAGGAATTCTGCAGAAAAAAAGTCATAATTCAATGCGCTGATGGCACTGCTGATTCAATTTTCTGCTTGCATAAATGCCTGCTAAATCCCTTATTATGAACGAGCACGGCTGGCCTCAGGTAAGAGACCTCCCGCTCTCATCACCGCAGCCACCAGAACTAATGATCCTGTAATAACTCACATCTGATAGACCAGCAGACCGGCCTCACCCACCACACCGTCTGCAGACTTGTGTTAACAGCCTTGGCAAGCAGAGGCAGAATTTATGGGCAATGAACAGGGATTAAAGGATTATCTAACGAGATAAAAGCAATGAGGGCAAAACTATTTCTAATAAGGTGGTTACAGCTCTCTGTCCTGATGGTGGCAGCAAGCCTAGTAAACATCCCAGAGAAGGGTGTTGCAGCTCATGTTATTATTGATGGAAGATAGAACTCTAATAAAAACTCAGCACGTACAGAAAATGTCAGAGATGGTTTCATTTCATGTGTAATAAAGTCAGACACATAAAAATAACATGTTGCCTATAAAGAGACTATTGTGCCTGATACTGGTATGCAGAAGCATAGAGCAAGGACCAGATAGTCTGATGGCACAGAGGCATTCACAAAAACAAACCCCTCCACTTCAACATGGACAACATTCTGATGCCAGCTGGGACCTGGAGAGATGGTTCTGGGAAACACACTGTCTTTCAGGTCCCTGTACCTTTCATTCTGTGGTTTGCAAAAATCAAAGATTTCAAGAGGGAAAAGGAAGTCCAAATTTGAAAACAAATTTCCAGTGTATCTGAAACCATGGTTTATAGTTATGATGATCATAAACTAGAGGAGAATCCTAAACGTTCTTTTCTAAATTCCTAGTGGATATGAGAATTCTTATTATGAGACAAATAGAACAGGAGTGAGATAGGGTAAATGCTCAATCTGTGGGTCCCAGTTATGGGGCACCCTGACTGAGGACAGAATCTCACCTAACCCCAGCAACTTAGGCTTAGCTCTACCCTCTGGGAAAGACGCTTTCATCTACTGGAAAGACCTGAGCTGTGAGTCCTCCATCTGCAATTCCATATCTCTTTGGGGAAGGTTCAGGGCACTGTTATCTGAGCAGCCTGGCCACTTCTCCTACCCAGCAGTTCGTTCCTGGCCACAGCAGCCTGACCTTGGCCTAGTGTCCTGAACACTAAAGATTAACTCTATACACCAGAGTGAGCAAGTCAGACCTTTCAAACAGACTTCCGTCACTCTATTTTTTAAGGACTAGGTCTTTTGTTAGAGTTTGGGGCTTGCTTTTGTTTTATAACTTACCAATGTTTGTGATATAGTTCATTTTTACTTAAAACTGAAAATAGTTCATAGAAAAATATTTGTTTTGTGTTTGCATTTTGAGATAGAGTCACATCATGTAACCCTGCCTGGCCTGGAACTGTGACATGCCACCACTTCTTGAGTGGGAAATGTGCACCACCATGCCCAGGGAGGAGGGTAAAACACTTAAAGGTACTATACTTGGCTTGGTAACGCAAACCATCCCTCTACAGATTCCAATAAAAAGGTAATTCGCTTCTCCATCATACCCTGGATTCCCATAAAGTTGAGAAGGGATTAGTGAACATGACCCCTGGTCCCACTAGGAGCAGAAATAAACATAGCTGGTTGTCAGCCTCCAGGTAAAAACTAATACAGTTAATAATAAACACATCCTATTTCACTGAGAATTCTCCTTGATGCCAGCATTAAAAAAAATCAATGATCTTTTCAACTTAATAGCCAATCTGGAAAGCAATTTAAAAAAATAATTGGTTTCAGAAATGGAAAATGCTCAGACACCGAGTGTGTCCTTCTGTTACCATCTGTAGCTTTACAAGGCCATTCCCAGGCCTTGTATAACATTTATAAGAAACAATTAAACTCTAATGATTATCATACCAATTGTTTGTTCTAATCAATAGTTAAAGACATACGCGGACAAGGGAAATAATTAAACATTTAATATTGCTCCTTATAAATGAGAGGAAAATTGAAGGCAATATAAGCATTGGCACTTTACAGGAATGAGAATTGCCAAGTCCCAGATGACAGGGTCCCAGAATGTGGGACAGTGATTTCCACTGGGCCAAAGATACCGGATGTTCCTTGGAATCAGAACTACAGTGACATTAACAACCTCACAGGACCTGTGATCAGACAGTGGGCCAGGGTTAGAACATGCATGGGCTGTGCCCATCCAAACTCACACATAGACTGAATTCTTCCACATGGCAGTGTTGGTGGAAACATATGGTGGAGACATTCGGGCCACGAAGGTGGAGTCCTCAGAAATGGATTTCTGATTTCCTCTTCCCAGTGCCTGCCTGCCATTGTTTTCTCTATTGTGAGGTAGCACTAGACCCATAGGAGCTGTGGTCGCCCATTCTGGGTCTCCAGAATGACCAGTCAAAGACATTCTCTTTTTCTCACTAACTACCTAGCTATTAAGCAACAGAA
The DNA here is from genome assembly GCA_004025045.1 of Sigmodon hispidus. Classification (NCBI taxonomy): domain Eukaryota; kingdom Metazoa; phylum Chordata; class Mammalia; order Rodentia; family Cricetidae; genus Sigmodon; species Sigmodon hispidus. Next base: position 101,043 of record PVIH01002347.1, on the reverse strand, counting down.
AGCAGAATATGACACAGCCCCACTCTGAGTATCTCACAGAAGACATTCCTTCAGAATGCAGCTGAGGAGTCTGACTGCCTTGAGATGTTCCTTAGAAGTAAGGTCTAGGCTCTGGTGAGTATGGAGAATCACACATAGACTGCCTGCCTTTGAAGAGCCACAACATCATTAGCATATTAAAGGCTCACAGAAGCCAAAGGATAAAGATGCCTAATCAATGTTTAACGCATGTCCTGCTTCCTTTGGCAGCATTAGCACTGGTAACTATTCCCATCTATTAAGCAGATGGAGAGTGACTCTCTCTCCTAGCTTCTGTGTTCTACTTGAACAATGAACCGTGAGACCCCTCTGCCATCCTCAGAGCAAGCAGTCTACCACCACGGAGAACTCTAATTATTGAAAGAGCAGAAATGGCCACAGTGGAGGTCTTGATGTGAAACTGATCAATATTTGAGCTTGCACTGTCCGTATAATCACCATGTAACCTTAGAAACCTTCTATTTACCTGCAGCTTTAATTGCATCATCTACAAAGTGGGGCTTGTAGGATGATTTATGGAGATGCTGAAAACCTTAGAAACACTGAGACCAGTCACCTGTCTGATGTCTGCTACTGCTGTCCTTATTCTAACTCTCCTCAGGCTGAGTGAAGGTCCCTACAAATTACACTGCAGAGACCAGCTCCACATCCTAGAGTCAGTGTGATTGCAGCTCCGCCCACCATGCTGGCTTTTCCCCCCAAATCAATCAGTACCCATTTTTTCAGGGCCTTATTCTCCAGTCCAGACTGTCACCTTCACTTATGCTCAACTTTGTTGTTTACTTTGTGGTGATCAAACTCTGTGTTAGTCCTTCTGGGAGGATAGTGGGTCTTAAGGGGATCTTCACACTTGTCTACTGTTACAACCAATGCCACCCACCATTCTTATTCTCACAACACAGTCCACCTGAGATTGTTCACAGAGCCTTCTGTGACATTACATGGGCATATGAACAAACTCAAAAGAAATAACCCAAGGAGAAGCCTGAAGTGGCCAAATGGGTTTCTGACATCAGCCATATTTATGAAAATCATGTCACACAGGTCCTTGAGACTGGTCTTTGGAAGCCCATGGAACCAATCCTTGTGAATGAAGCTAATGCTTAGCATCCTATCAAGTGCTTGTCTTTGTCTTAATCATGATACCAAAGCTGGAGGGCCATGGCCCTACATTTAGGAGGATATCTAAAGTTAAGCTCACTCAACAGATAACCTCTGAAAGTGCCTCCTTAATTAAGGAGTATTATAGCCAATCTTAGTTGTCAACTTGACTACATCTAGAATCTACTAAAACCAAAACTGATAGACACCTCTGGGAGGCATTTCCTCAATTAGATAACTGAAGCAAGAAGAGCCATCCTCAATCTAGATGTCCTCTAGAGATAGCTTGCATAAAAGGACATGGAGAAGAAAAATCTGGGTTTTGCCTGTCTATACTTACCCTTGCAAGCAAGTCCATGTAGCTTATTGCTATGGCTAATATTAAAACGAACTTCTTCGGGATTCCTGTAGACTGAAGACCAGCAGCTCTCCAAGAATCCTCCAGGACTCCAGCGCCTCAGTAGGAATCCTGAGACATTCAGCCAGATGGACTGAACAGCTACCAGATTCTCTGCCTTTCCATCATCAGACAGTCATTGTTAGAGGACCTGTACCATATCCTATAAGGCAGTCTAATACATGCTCTTTTAGTGAGTGTGTGTGTGTGTGTGTGTGTGTGTGTGTGTGTGTGTGTGTGTCTTCATTCTATTAGTTCTTGTCCTCTGCACCCTGACTAATTCAAAAAATATCAGTCAAGTTAAAGAAGAGGCACAGGCTGAAAGGACAGGATCTGTGAGGACATGGTAACTGGAAATGGACATAAAGCATGGTGGATCAGGACTCAGCATGCACATACTCACTTCTCACCCTGAGATCTGGGGAACCCCCTTAAGGGTTCAGGCCCTGTGCAGATTGGTAGCAGAAACAAGAATTAAGACTCCCCTTTGGTTGAGGCCATTTTTGCAGACATGTCACAGGCCACTGGTAGAATTGATGAGAACTGGAAATCTCCTTTAAATTGCTCTTTGGCTCACTCATGCACCAGCAACCAGAGAACAGAAATGCACACATAGCCCTCTCCCAGTACAGAGACCTAACAGTCACACCAGAGACTGAATCTACAGAATACTTTAAAAACAGCAGCTACTTTACTAGGCCAAAGGGACCTTATCCAAGTTGTTTTTACTCAGTTTTATACCTACAATTAGAAGGTTAAAGATTAGTTGCCATGCAGTTCTAATGTATCAAAAATAAAACTTACTGTTCTTCTGATCTCATGACAAAGCAGTTTACAGGGCGCTTCTTCCTCACTTTTCAAGATTTGCCACACCTTAATCTTGATTTATTTCTCAATGTCAATGACTATGTGAATTTGCCAAATTCATTCATTTATCCATCCATTCCTATTCACTGAGTACCTTTCTGTGGGACGCTCAGAAGTGTGAGTGATCACCCTCTTACCCTTAAAGCTTACAGTGTGGAAGAAACTTCTTTCTGAAACTGTCAGGAGCCATGCAGTCTAGTCTCATATGACTATGTGTCCAAAAGGTTCCCACGAGGCAAGACACTTGTGGAAACAGACTCGCACTTGGCAAGAATCACTGGTCCATAGGACAATGGAGCAATGGGGGAATTTGCAAAATTTGTGTGGCTTGCCAGCTCTTTTCTTTCTCATTATTGTTGATTCTTTTGGCAGTTTTTATTTTTATTTTATCAGTCACACATGTAACAGCTATAATTTTGCCTGGAAATTCTGCTCCTTTTCAAATATTTTCCCCTAAGATTCAACAGGAGGCTAATGTTTCTCAAATCTCTTATCCGGTGTTACTAACTACAACTTGCAATCCTGGAAATTTTTCTGACTCAATAGAGACAGTTAGGTATATATGAGAAAACATTAACCATGTCTCACAGGTCTGGAAAGGAGAGCAGGACATGCATATATGGACTAGGGGAAAAGCCTCAGGAATACACATGGTGCCAACTGTTGAGAGTAAGTTCCTCAAACACCAAGTATAAAATCATTGGTAGGATCTGGTATGCTCCAAGAGGAAAAATACAATGCAAAATGTAGGATGGATAGATCCATCTTTACCATATATAGGAGCTTATATTGGTGGAAGAAGTATGGTATAATGAGATAGGAATAGAGTGCTTTATCGAGGTCTGCCTTTTACAGAGAGATTGAGACATGGGACCCTCTTATAGAAAAGGGAACTGCATAAAAATATATCTTGCAGACATAAGAGAATTGTCTGGGTTTGAATATTGTTGTCCTTCAAGCATTGTGCTCCTGTCTATTACTTTTTAACTCTGTAACCACAAGTAGCTGCCAGCTCAACCACAAGTGCTGTGAGAGCGGGATGTGTCTGGTTTGATACTTAGTTAAGTTTGCAAAAGTGCTACACTCTGTGCCTAGAATAAGGTTATTGGTGGGTGGGGGTGGGTAGGTGTATTTGGAGAAGCATAAAGGGAAATAGTGGGGGCTTTCATAATAATCATGATGTATTCCTTAAGTTGTGATGTATGTCTTGAAGTTAAAAACAGAAGCCAATAATAAAACTGTTTATGTAACCCTGGTAAGAAAAACTCTGTTTAAGTATAAAGATGGCCTGAGCTATTCAGGACCATGAATACCATCCACTTGGTGGTAGGAAGTTTTCCTTTTGCCAATGCTCCTTCCCCATCTCAGGACATGAACTCTAGCCAAGGCTGGACCCAAGTATAAAACGACTTGAGAAGCAAGGCTGGGCAGCTGTCTTCACTGTAGGTTCCCTCACCATGATGGGTTGGCCTGTGTCATGAACTAAGTAATACTTGTACAATTTTGAGATGACCAGTAATAAAAGACAAGATCCTTGATGATCAAGAATAGGCATTTTATATTCAGCTCTGAGTCCAGAGCCTGGCTCTGCTGTTTCTCTGCTGTGTGACCTGGGCCCTTCTGACCCTTCCATTATGGGGATGAGAATACATCTAGCCCCAAATAGTTATTTTGTAAACTCAAAGATGATTCATACAAAGGGCTTAGTGAAGACACTGATAGCAGATGCCATTTGTGCCTAAGCCACTAGCAATCCTTTTGTAGGCTTTGGGAAGTTCTTAGAGGGATTAACTACAGTTTTCAAAAGCCACTGTTGCTCCTGGACCGGAGAATTCTGGCAAGCCTGCCATACTTTTTTTTTTTTTTTTTTACTTTAGAAAGGGTAGTTGTTCTTTAAATAGATGTCAAAGATCATGATGAAACCTGGAGCCTCAAACCACAGTGTCCCCTGGTGACAACTATACAGAAGCCTCTATAAAGATGAACATGACCTGTATCTCAGCAAACAAGAAACAATAGACTGAGAAAATAGGACAGAAGACATAAAGGCATCCATCTCCCCACCACCAGCATGCTGTTCTCTGCAGACCTTCTCCACTGAGCAAATTACTTGCTTGGAGGTTAATGCAAGACAGATAAGAAAAAAATATGTAAATAATGAAAAAAAAGATAAGAATGAGCTCAACTGCACATATCCTTTGATGCCATGGCTACACTTCTAGGAACATAGCCTGCAGAAGTTTGTATAGAAGGATGACAGGCCTAATCTCAGAATAGTCTAGCAACTGTGTTTTAATAATAACTAAAATCAGGAAAGCACTCGGATGCAAAAATGGGAAATAGATAAATAAATAAGTATATTTGGGGCATAGATCTTAGGAAATACTATATATTTAAATGATATATGTGGAGGGTTCTCTAATATTTATGACTTGAAACAGCAAATATGAATTAAAATGAAGGTAACTACTGCCTTCTCACAGCAACTCCCAAAGAATGCATGAGAGCCTTCAGATCCTGGCCCCTGAGAAGAATAATTACAGAATAACAAAAGTGAGAAAGTAAAAAACCTTTCCTGATTTCTCTCTACCTTCCACCTGTTTGAGTTTTTATTTGTTTGTTTGCTTTTAACTTAAAAACAAACAGATCTTACATTTTCCATCTATCAGTTCCAAAGCCAAAAGGCACCAACCAAATTTTAATTAACATCAAGATAAAAAGAGAAAAGCTTGGGGGTGGGGAGTGTGCTTTTCTGAAAAACTCTACAGCCTTTCCATTAAGGCAGGCAGTGCTTCAGCAGGATGGTTTTAAAGAGGAGAGAGCTGGCAGTCACTGTTACCGGTTCCTCATCCGCCTCCTGATGATGTGCAGAATAATACAGGCTGTAGAGACCCTGGCCTCCAGGACACCCTAGACCAGGGCTCATAACTGTGCCCCAAGGCCAAATCTGGCCTTCTATCTATTTTGTGTAACTGATTAGCTAATTATGTTTCTCTACATTTAAAAATATTTGAAAAATTTTAACTTATTTCATAACCTAAAATCTGTACAAAGCACAAGCTCAGTTTGCACAAGTGAAGCTGCTAGAAATAGCCACGCCCTCTCATTTGCATATAACCAGGTCTGCATCAGTTATTACAACAGACTATATGAACTTCAAAGTCTAAAACATTTACTATTTGACTTTGAGGGAGGGGATAAATATATTTTCTGACTAGGTTGAATCTCAGCTCCCTTTTCTGGAGGGCACGCATAGAAAAAGTCCAGTCCACAGAGAAGTTGTAAAGATAAATCTGATAATGTATGACATATTCAATGCTCCATTGCTCCAGTTTTCATATTTAACACTGAAATTGTACTTTTTAAGACAGCTGAAAATGTCATCTTGATTTGCTTTTTAAGAACAGTTTGTAAGATTTGCTGTATCTACCAGTTAAGGTGTGTAAGATAGAGGAAAACTTGCTGAGCATTTCCGTGCTGGTGATGTGATGCTTTGACCTATAATTATGATTCTCATTAATCTCCATTTGCCAATCTCACTCACATTATAGCCAGTGTCTGGTTATAAGGGCTGCCCTCCCACACACGGTCAGCCCTGCCTGTGGCCAGAGAGCCTTCTGGATTGCTCTCTCAGCTCCACCCTCCCTATTCTAGCAACACCAGCTCACTTTAATTACAGTATGTCAGGCAGGAGTCTTTCTAAGAGGTCCTCAGGAGAAAATGAAGAACACATGTGACCTTCAGGAAGGGGATGCATTAGAAGACAACAGGAGAAAGAGTATAGTCTACAGAGCAGTAACACTGACCCATCCTTAAGGAGCAGAGACACAAGTGCCCAAGTTGACTACTGGCTAAGGATGTAAATTATTCACTTAGAGTAGCTTCTCCTTGAAGTGTTGGATCCTATCACATAGGCCCAGGAAAGTTGCCATAGCTCAGGTCCCAACTGTCAGCACAGCATCAGCTGATAGGAAGGTTCTTTCCTCTTTCTCTTTTATTAGCAGTTCTCAAGTGCAAGTGAGAATCAGAAGGCTCTCCCCACTATCCTATGGCCTCTGACCCAGCAGCTCTAAAGGAAGCCAGAGTCTAAGTTTCCAGAAAGTCCTCCAGAGATACTAATGTTGCTCCTGTCCAGGACTCTTTGTAACCCAGAGATTACACCACTGAGGTACTGGATAAAGAAAGCCCTCCTCCAGCCATCACCTTTTGTACCTCCTACACCCCACTCACATCCCACTCAACCACATCTATACAACAGGACATCACATGTTAGAAAAGAGAGAAGATCCCATTGTTGTCTTGACAGAGCTAATCACAGGATCAAAGGCCAGACTTCTGCAGCCTAGTCCTGGTTGGCTAATAACTAGCTGGGAGTTTGACCTTATGTCCAACTGTGAAAAGGTCAAATAGTATTTTCAAAAGATTCCCCTGCAGACCACTACTACTAATATACCAATGTCCGTGAATAGCCTCCCTTCCCTGGGCACGTATTTCAGATCTAGGCAGCTGCTAGGAGGATCCTCTCATAATGAATGAACCCCTGGGAACTTCCTGGTTGAGACTTAATTAAGCAGACGACAATGGAATGATGTCCCCAGTGGGCTTTAAGATATTTGTATGACACAGAACTTCAGGTAGTAAGTAGACAAGCAAACCATTAAAGAGAAGATCTTGGGGACAAGTCCAGACCGTACCATCACTCCCCAGAAAGACTTGGCTCCCATGGGGCTACACTGAGCCACATGGAGGTCTCCCTCCACCTGCATCTCTGGAGGACCTCTTCTCTCTCCTGGTTATTATGTTTCTAACATCAGCATCTATCTCATCTCTGGCTCTAATCTTTGGTTAGAAATGACTTATTTTTTACTGTGTCTGCAGGACATGGGAAGAGTTGATACAGCAAATAGTAAAGGTCTTTGAAGTGTGACGTACTAGGTTTATAACACTTATGACAAAAATATACTTGGTATAAATGTGATTTAATAGAGTATTATAGATCAGCTTGATCTAGTCTAGGGCATTAGAATAGCTTCCTCCAGTAAACAGCATATCAATTGAGACTTTAAGAATAAATTGGATAGGATATGAGACAGAAGCTGTGGTAACAGACTGTGTGAATACTAGGGTAAATTTAATTCATATACTAGGGTACATAAATTATAATGTTATAATGAGATCTTAAAGGAACAGTACAAAAGACTGGAGACTCACAATCTGTCTGCTTTTTCACAACTCTCTAGTTTCTACCTCTACTATCTGAACATTTATAACATCAGTTTGAATGTAACTGGCCACCATAAACTCATAGGGTGTAGCACTATTCGGAGGTATGGCTTTATTAGAGTAGGTATGGCCTTGATGGAGGAAGTATGTCACTGTGGAGGTGGGCTTGAGGTTTCATATATGCTCAAGCCACGCCCAGTGTCTCAGTTCACTTCCTGTTGCCTTTGGGTCAAGATATAAGATGCTCAGCTCCAGCACCCTGTCTGCCAGCATGCTGCTGTACACCCAGCTGCCTTCCTTCCTGCCATGACAATAATGGACCAAACCTCTGAAGTGTAAGCCAGCTCCAACTAAATGCTTTGCTTTATAACAGTTGCTGTGGTTATAGTGTCTCTTCACAGCAATAGAAACCCTAACTAAGACATTTTTTCCATTTTAGTATAGTTGATGAATTAAACACATGTATAAAGCTACAGAATCAAGAAAAATGAAACCAAAAGGAAAAGTAGATAATTCAGTCATAAACACACAGCAGCCAGTGGGAGTGCTCTTGTTTTAGTATGTGCTTTTAATTTATTAAAATATTAATATTTTGGTTTGTGTGTGTGTGTGTGTGTGTGTGTGTGTGTGTGTGTGTGCGCCTGCATTGACCTACGTGCTCCACACACATGCAGGTGCCTGCAGAGACCGTCAGAGTACCTGGACTTAGGGATGGCTGTGAGCCTCCGTTCCAGGCTGCTGGAAACTGAACCTGAGTCTTCTGTAAGAGCAGCAAGTGCTCTTGACTGATAAGCCTCTCACCAGTCCAGTGAGAAAATTCTACAGATAAGTTCCTGCAGAACCATTGACTAGAGAGCTGGCATCTTCTTCCCACTGCCCTTCACGTCCATGGAGGCAAAGCAGCCCCACAGTCCTTTCTAGGGCATCTCAGCTCATTGTCAACCAGAAGCGACCCCTAGAACAACTATCCAAACATATGGTAGACCTCCCTATCTGATAGCCAGAGTGCATTTCCCTTGGCGCCTGAGATAGCAAGATGTAAATTGCATTTAATCCATCATGCCTTTCATTGTTTTCTGTCATTAAAAGCTGAGACAACTGACAGAAGTCTATAAGTGCAGTTCCTGTTGGGGCTACCGCTGAGATCCATGGAGGTGACTCTGCCCTTCAGGATAGGACAGGAGCCCGCTGGAGGGCCTGGATTTTCCTTATGGTCAGGGACCAGGCTAATCTGTTCCTCTGGACTGCAGAGGGTGCTCTGTGAAGATGATGGTTCCCTAAGTCTCTTCTTTAGTCACATCTTTTATCCAAAGCACATGAAGATAAACACATGCCCTCAACAGAACACATCAACGCTGTCACATGAATTCTACAAAATAATCCATCAGCATTTGGAAATTTGTGACTGTTTAGATGACTCTAGAAAGAGAAAACACGGCTTTAGGGTCGGCTTACTCTCCTGCCATTCTTACCGAGGACAACAGAATTATCTGAAGGAACGAATACGGGTTAGTTATGCCTTTGAGAGACTGGAGCTGTAAGTTGATTGGGTTTGTGACTTTTCTTCACGCTGAAGAAATTCAGCTACTTTTTGTCAACAGTCCTTTGTGCCTAGAGTGAATGCTGTTTTGACTGCATCATTCTGCCTGCTAATCAGTCTTCACCGCTGTTCAGGGAAGACTTCGTAAGCCAAATGCATCTCAGATGCAGCAACAAAGCAGGCACTTGGGGAGTCCTATGAAGAAACACTTCATAAAATTCAGCCTCCCTCTCAACAGCCCTCCTCTCACAGAACTACAAAGACTCGAGGTCAGAAACAATGCCAGTGGTAGCCCTAGCCAGTGCTCAATGTCACATGGCTACCTGCACTAAAGGGCATTCTACTTGGACTAAGCTCAAATCTATTGTTTCACAACTCCTGCCTACCATATCTAGTTACTCTTGAAAGCTGATTATTTCTGTTGCTATGATAAAATACCCTGACAAGAAGTGACTTGGAGGAGAAAGAGGTTATTTAGTTTACAATTCTAAATTGATGATCCATCATTATTGAAAAGTGAAGGCAGGAACCTGAGCAGTTAGTCACATCACATCATCACATCCTTCTGCTGCTCAACTCAATTTCTTAACTCTCACCCTGTCTAGGACCCCTTGCCTAGGGAATGTTGCCACCTACAGGGGGTTACACTTTCCAATATCAAATAACAATCAAGACAATACCCCATAGACATACCCACAAGCCCTCCGATATAAATAATTCTTTATTAAGCCTCTCTTCCCAGGAAGTTCTACATGACAGTGTCTACGTGACACATCTACATGTGAACACCATGTCGCATGCTCTACAGGGCTGAAGCTGAGGCTCACCCACCCATAGATGTTCCCATATTCACCCCTGCTTCACAACCTGTACGTAAAATGAAACCATTTAAATGTAGAGATATCTAAGTTCTGCTATGAGAACCAAATGACAAAGGTTTCCCAATAATATGACAATATAATTTCCCCCAAGTGTGATTTTTCTCCTCCTGACTAATCATAGACAGAATCAATCACCTCAGGAACAACTTCACTAAAGGCAAAAATCATAATTATTAGCATATGTCTGCGAACACTTGTATGGCTTCTATCCAAATATCATATTTTCCCCATGAGTATTTTTGCATAAATAATTTATCTTAACTGGATCATCAAGAAGAGGTATGACTTAAAATGAAGTGTTCTATTAGGCTATAATGGGTTTTTAAGTTTGCTTTGACTTGAAAAAAGTCAAAATAATATTCTTAATGTTTTTCAACATGCCCACATTTCTCACAATTTTAACAGTTAAAAATATTTTATTTTATTTTGTAAAATGCACCTTCCTGCTACCCTCTAAATATGGCCACTCTGCTAAAAGTCCCATGGTTAGGTAAGAACTTCATTGCATGACCAAGTAGAAATTTGGTGATGTTCTTAAATAAAGCACGGATTTTTATCAAGATCTTGGTATCTGTACAAGTATAAAATGTGTGCCTATTTTTAAAATGAGAATATGAATGTGTGTATATGTTTGTATATGTGTGTGTACTTGTATGCATGTGTGCACATGTGTTTATGCATACATAAATGTATGTGCATGCATATGTGTGTGCATGTGTATGAGCAAGCATGTGTGCTTATATGTATGTATGCACAAGTACATGTGTGCTTTTATGTTCATACACATGTGTAAGGGAAGCATTCCTGTCCACACAAAATGCATGCCTTACTTTGTAAATCCAGGTGATACTGTGTAGCTGCCTGGGCCCCTGGTGTCTATGAAGGATATTCTCTTCATCAGCTTCTCCTATGGGTGTGACCAGCTCCCTACCTCAGCATGGAGGAGGGTGACTGTGTACTGAGGAATTAGATTCTGAATGTCTAACATCTCAATAGAGAAGTCTGGCTCAGCTGCCACTTGGCTGAAGGTAAAAGATCCATTTGCTTCCATTAATTGGCAACACAGATCCTTCAAATGCCTTACTCCTGCCAGGAAGAGACCAGAACTCTTTGTTCCCGACACTAAACACTTATCAGCAACAACCCCTCAGAGCAGTCCCTGTGGAGGTGCAAGCCTTCTATTCTTCTCCATCTCAACAATTTTAACGGTGTGTCAAGCCAGACCTTTAGAAGACTGTGTACTCAGAATCACTGGATTAATTATAGACCTGTAAGCATTATTGAAAAGACAGATCTTGAAGGAACATCCTGTTGCTGTCAGATATTAGCATGAACAAGGCTCTCCTTCCTAAGCCCACTTCCAAGATCCCAGTGTGTGTGTGTGGGGGGGTGCCATCTTTTTTTTTTTAACCAGATATTTATATATGGCTGTATGTTATACTTCGGCAAATGAAGCAGATGAAGTTGATTAAAATAATAATAATAAAGATACATCAGGCTTCCATGAATTTGGTTACACAACTAAAAAGAAGACTTTAAGTGGGTGTCTGCAGGAAAATGGAACATTTCCCGCAAGAGGAGGTGGCGAGCACATTAGTCACCAAGTCTTAGAGTTAGGGAAGCTGGAGGTGGATGGACATGGCTGGAGCAGAATACAGTGAAAAAATAGTAGGAACACAAACTCGAAGTTGAGATTTCTCCAGAGCTAGCACAGACAAATACAATGGTTCCTTTAAATGGGCAATTTGATGCCATCCAGAATCACCTGAAAGAGAGTCTCAGTGGGGGAGTCTCCAGATCTGAATTACCTGTGGTTAGGTGGTGAAGGATTGCCTTCTTCAGCTTGCCTGATTTAGAAAGACAGCCTGGCACTGAGCAGCATCAAGCTCTGGCTAGGGCCCCTCCAATGTTAGAGAAAGCTAGCCTTGCACTAAGCATAAATGGATTAATTTCTCTAAACTCTTGACTGGGGATGTGACATGCTAGCTGTTTCACGTTCTTGCTTTGACTTTCCCAAAATAATGATCTATGCAACCTGGAACTGTAAGCTAAAAAAAACTCTGTTTTCCTCCAAATTGCTCTTGGTCAGTGTATTTTACATCAACAATAGAAATGCAATCTTTCCACCTAATTGGAGTCTTCCTGCCTTGGCAAAGACTTCTTCTGACATTTTCTACCTGCATTTTCTGAAGAGCATGAGCTGCTGGGGCAATCCACACAGCTCTTGTCCTCTGATGAATGGCTACTCCAGGCCTGGCACTGCTCACTCAGCCTGCTGATGTTCAGATAGCTGGGAAATTCAGTTCCTCCACTGGTGTTCACCAGCTCCAGTAGGCTCTGCTGGGAGGCTTAGGGAACAGCAGGGTTTCCTCATCTCAACAGCACCATGTCCATGTGTGTGTGAAACAAAGAATCTCTCAGAGAAACAAGGAACAACATAGACATAGCAGTTCCAGCCCCTGCACTGCCCAGGCTTCAGCCCTTTATGCTTTTCTCAAGCTCCTTTGTGCTCCCTGAGCACAGACCAGCAAAGGTGATTTCACAGGACAGTGAGCCTCTTGCTCAGCCAGGCACTACATCCAGCTCTTGAATATCCAGACATTCCAGGTTAGAGAAGATCCCAAGATGCCTAATGACCTCCATAGTACACACGCACACACACACACACACACACACACACACACACACACACACACACACACATCCCTACAAGACAAAATCTAGCCAAGGTCACTGGCTCTGGATAGGACAGAACTTACAAATAGCCCCAGGATACAATGACCCCCATCCAGCACTGTTTTCATTGTTGCTATTTTGCTTATTTTGCTGCAGAGGTTTCTATCATAACTCAGGCTGGCCTAGAACTCACTATGAAGCCGAGGCTGTCCTCACATTTGTGAAAATCCTCCTTTCTTGCTGTGAAGCCAGCACAGCTGACTCTCCAATGCTCCCTTAGTGACTGTCAGCCAGCAATGGAGAAGGAAGCTTTGCAGAGGAACACCTTCCTTCCTAGATACTCCTGATAAAGCTGGAGTTCAGCCAGGCTGCTCTCGTCACAGGCCCAGCTTCCCAGGGCTGCACCAGCTCTACCTGTTTATTTTCCTGCAGAGCCTTCCCAGCAGATGCCATTGTCTCCTGACTACATAAGACTATGTAAAAAGAACATTGCGCAGGTCTCCATCAATTCCATGCTACATAATACAGATGAGGGTATTAACAAGCAAAACACTTTGATTTCAGGCATGAGTGGGGTCCAACATTTTCTTAAGCATCTGTCTCCTTTCTGTGCAAATGAAGAAAATGTGAACCCCTCTACACTCTCCGAGAAACAAGCTGAACCAGCCGTATTGATGGGATTTTACTCAGCTGACATCTTTTACTCTGTGGAAATTCATCTAAGCCAAAGTTGGTTCATTACTCCTCGGCAAATGTAACATGTCCAGGGGCTGTTGTCCTACCAGGAAGCTAGAATGGTAGTAGATCCCCCTTAAATGAAAACTAGCATCAAATTTTGTAAGTTTTGGGAGAAGTGATCAGCACGGTTTTAGAACAGACTAGACCTTCTCAGGAAGCCACGGTGCCCATGACTGTAAGGTGAGTTTTACCGTCTCCATGACTTCATTACCCCACCCACATGGAGGAAACGCAACCTCGAATAGCTTTTGCTCCTGGTCCTGAGAAACTGTCCCAGAGTATGCTATGCTCATTTCTTCCAGCACTGTGTGTGGACGGGGAGCCTGCACAAGTGCACCTAGCAATAGACTAGAAAGGGCATGGGTTTAATAGGAACATTCTATATCTGAGCCAGCCCCTTGGTCCTTGTAAGCATGATGGCCAATTTCCCAGATGTCTATCCAGATGGGATCACACAGCAACATCTTTCTAGAGACAAGGAAGTGAAGGGGATGAATGGGGACAGTACATAATGGCACAGCCAAGATCTAATCAGGAGCCCCTCAGCCCTTTCCTTTCCTCTGCACCCCTGAGGAAAGAAACCAGCCCCAGCTTGGCCCTTCCTTCCTGCTTAGACTAAATGTTTCTTCCTATCCTGGTGGTTAAAAGGCCCATTTAATTCTACTGGTTTTATTGAAGTTATATTCATACCTCATTGGTTAACCTGTAACTTTAAAATAAGAGCATTATGTTTTGAATGCTTCATTTTTCCTTTTTTTATGAGAAAACACATACAGAAGCATGCTCTCAGAACTTAACACTCAGCAATGTAGAGGGGAAACTTTCTATCACTGATAGGCAACCTCAAGTTAAGAAAGGCCACGGCATTTGCCAGAGTTGGGCATTTTAACACTGGTATTGCTATATTTGTCTTAGTTATGGTTACTATTGCTGTGATAAAACATGTGGCCATAAATAGCTTGAGGAGAAAAGGGTTTATTTCAGCTTATAGTTCCATACAGTCCATCATCCAGAGAGATCAGGGCACAAACTCCAGCATGGCAGGAACCTGAGTCGGCAGCTGATGCAGAGGCTATGGAGGGATGCCGCTTACTGTCTTTCTCCTTATGGTCTACTTAGTCTGCTTTCTTATACAACCCAGGACCACCAGCCCTGCGATGGCACCCACAATGGACTGGGCCCTCCTCCATCAATCACCAATTAAGAAAATGCCCCTCAGACTTGCCCATAGGCCAATCTGGTAGGAACATTTTCTCAGTCGAGTTCCCTCTTGTAATATGACCCCAGCTTATGTCAAGTTGACATAAAACAGCCACTACAGCACCTCATCCTGACTCCCCTTTGGGAGAGGCCACCCTATGGTAGTCTAAAGGCTTGACAGGAAAATCACTGTGTGCTTGCTTGTTGAAGCTGTTAAGAAAAGTATCCCAACACCAAAACAAAGAGAAACAATATCGCCATTTACGGAAGTGGGGGAACTCAGAGTAAAATGGGCACCTGCAGTAACACGACACTGTAAAGGAATCGCTAAATCTACAGCTACAAAAACAAAATGCCCAACACCCTGCTGAGTACAGCGAGCAGATTAGAGTAAGACAGACTGACTTCTACTGTGAAATACACATCTAATGATCTAATGTAACTCCTTGTGCACATGTTTAAATGATACAGAAAGAAAAATGAAGTAATAGTCCTGTCACCTGTAGGGAAATGAAAATAGGAGACAGGACCAAGAAAGATTCTCCTGGGGTGGCAATATTATATATCTGATGGTTTATTACCCTCAGGCAAGCAAAACAGGCAAAGTCAGACAAAGAGGAAATGTGGTGGAATGTTCTCTGTATGATGTAAATTAAGTAACTGATTTGACCTATGTAGAGCACCATAGAAGTGGGTGGAGTATCAGAGGAAGAGATAAGCAGAAGGAGGGTAGGGTTAGTCAGTCTCCATCTGTCCCCCGTAGAAGCATGTAGGAATCCAGGTGAGCCACGGGCCTCGAGCCACATGGTGGGTAGATTAATGGAAATGGGTTGAATTAAGATGAAAGAGCTAGCTAGTAATGTGCTTGAGACATGGGCCAAGCAGTATAAAGGATATAAGCGTATGATTCATTTCTTTGGGGGACAAAAGCCGCCGCGGACCAGGTCACAAACCTCCAGCCCCAAACGGGCAGGGAAACTTCCTACAACAAGGAAAGACCAAACTTTTAACCTGATCCAACTTCAAAGCTGAGAGATGGAGCTAAACCCCCAAACAGCAATATTTGAATTAATAATGTTCTCTTCCATGCCAGAATTGAGTTTAGAAATCAATACTCCAATTTAAAAAAATAATAGTAGTTATTGCATTGTTAGAGTCAAAACATACAAGAAATGGGGAGAGAAGAATGGATTTATCTGGAGTGAGGTGTAGAGTGTGGTAGGTTGTAGGAGCATACCAAGTGTTAAGTTGGGAGAACATCTTCCTGACATTGTGTGGTGATGGAAAAGTGAACTTGGCCCTCCAAAGGTGAGGCGGGGGGGGGGGGGGGCTGTGCACACAATACTAAATATAGCAGTTTCCAGGTTTAGAGGTGATGAATAAAGGTTTAAAAATTGTTTCTTAAGGCCCAAATCAGAGGCTCTGTGGTGGGGGAAGCTACATTTCACCCTAAGAAGAGTGCCACAGAGATGCTGCATCTCTAGCTGGTCCAGAATGCCAAATTTGTAAATTCATCTGAGTGGAAAAGTTCCAACAATGTCATCAGTGAGCAATCTTGTCCCCATACCTCTTTCAGCACAGCAACATAGCACACTGTGGCACTCCACAGGGCTCTGGGACCCAAAGGCAGATGGAGCATGGGAAGAACCCTCTTCTCTTAGTTGTAAAATTTCCCCTTGGATGGTTCCGTGATGTGTCAGAATTGGAGCTTGTCAGGATGTTGGAATAACAGGTTAGGTCAAAGCCCTAGGGCTTTCTTCTTTCCTGCTATTTGAGTCAACAGCATGCGGAAGGAGCTCCTGACTCTCTGGCTTCTTTTAAATCTGGAGATCTATTCCTGAATGTTCCTACTGTGTTCTCAAATAGCCTACATTGGCGGAGGGTGAGCCCCTGCTGGGCTGCTAGACAAGAATGATACACTCACTCGCTGCAACAGGAGCATCATCCTCAAAGCCAATGGCTGTATGCTGTCTCTGAAGCACACACATCTTTCTCTATAAAGAAGTCCACTTGTCTCTGACAGGTCCCCTGATGAGTCTCTCCATCATTTCTCCCAACATGGTTTGTTTCATCAGTTGGGACTTCATACTCACACAAACTGCCAGGCTCATTCCTGAGGGAACCACAGCTACAGTGAAGATCTAAATCCATCTGTGCTCCTTTCCTGTGAGATATCTTCAAGTCATCAGAATTACATTCTAAACATCTCAATGTGAGCAGGTAATTATACACACACACATACAGAAAGAGAAAGAGACATACACACACCCCTTAAACACATACACACATACCATATACATACACACATGTACACACAGAGATATATACACACCACACACACACCACACACAATACACACACAAAACCTTCCTCTTTGGTGTTCTTTTTCTAAAAGTACAATTGGAAACCTTTGAAATAAGTCATTAGAATTTGATTCACAGTTTTTTTTTTAATCCCAAATTCTGTGAACCCCAAAGCCACATTTTTATTTTCTTAACGACATTATTGTAGCTCCATAAATTGTCTCTTTCTTTCTCTGGACTCTGTGGACAACTGTCCTCACCAAGCCCATTCCATCAGGTAGAAAGAATGGGCTACTCTTGACAGCACTTCAGAGGTAACTGATAGCAGCAAGATCAACTATGCAGCAACGAGGTGCCTGAGCCAGACTAAAGGCACAGACTGTGTGAAGCCAAGCCAAGGCTGAAGTCACAGCAATGAGTATGGAGCCATGCCATTTGTGTAAACATTTACCAGCTTATGAGTGTCTCAACAAGCCAAACATCACACTGCTCCCACCCATGGCATGTCCCCAACAGTCAGTGCTCACATACTCCATGTGACTAGGTATGTCCCACAGAAAGGCCCTCCTTAGCTCTGTCTCTATGACCAACATTAAACATGTGGCAGCTTATATGATCTCTGAGTGTGGTTTTCAAAAAGTTCTTTCTGTAACAAGTAAATGTCTCCTTGATATAATCCCTCTCTCCCTCGTTCTCCCCCCTTTACCCCCACTGTGGTGTGTGTGTGTGTGTGTGTGTGTGTGTGTGTGTGTGTGATGTGTGCACTGGCACATATGTGCCACAGTGGGCATGTGAGGTCAGACAACAACTTCCATCTTCTCCCTTTTCCTTGAGGTAGATCTTCCTCTTCGCCCCTGTGTGCACAGGCTACCTGGCCAATGAGTCCCCCACCTCTCATCGCCCTTTAGAGGCACAGGGAATATAGCTTTGCTACTGCACCTGTGGGTTCTGAGAAACGTGACTTAGCCCCCCCCCATTCATACAGCAAACTCTATACCCACTGGACCACCCTTTCAGACTTGCATTTACTCTTTCCTCAATCAGAAAAGTGTCTGGTTAATTTTTTTCAATTTAACACAAAGTAAAGTTGCCTGGGAAAACAGATTTTCACTGAGGAATTGCCTCCATCACATTGGCCTTTGGGCATGCCTGTGGGGGCATTTTCTTGATTAATGATTTCCATGGAGTGCGTAGTCCACTGTGGGTAGTACTGTTACTGGACTGGTGGTCCTGGGCTGTACAGAAAGCAGGCTGAGCAAGCTGAGGGATTCAACCAGTAAGCAACACTTCTCCATGGGCTCAGTTTCAGTTCCTGCCTCCAGATCCCTGCTGGAGTTTCTGTCCTGGCTTCCTTCAGTGATGGACTGTACGGGGGAAGTGTACGTCAACTAAGCCCTTTCCTGCCCAAGTTGCTTTTGGTCATGATGTTTATGATAATAACAGAAAGCAAACCAGGACAGAATGGGAATGCTTCATGTTTCTGACCATTCCCTTGGAGTTTGGTAATTCCCTGGCTTTCCAAAGGATGAAATGCCCAATGTCACCTTGCTTGTGGCTTTTATTTTACCATGTGGTGTCAGTGCCATAGGAAACCATCCATTTCTATTAAGCACAATGTAATTGATGGCATCTGCTGAAGCTAATATTTTAAGTAAAGGATATTCTCTTTTTACAGCTCTCCCATAGCTGTGTATGTAAATGACCACAGAAGCCACATGGCAGTACCAAGCAGGACTCTCAGTTCTACCTTTAAGCATCATGAGGTTGGGGGTGAGGGTTCATCTCAGTAGATATAAGTTTCCAAGCACAGAGAGCAGGTCAGAGCTCCATCAGCCCAGTGGCAAAAGCCTTGTCAAGAGTTTTTTCCTAAGTAGGTTTAAATGCTGTGCCTCCCTTGGGATGCAAACTCCCTGTGTGACCATCAGAGCAACAAGAGTAATTTTTTATATATCCAGATGGCAAATGGCACTTGCCTTCATATATTCCCTTCTCTCGTGTGCATTAATAAAAGCATATGTGTCTTTCCTTCTTGAAATTTTCCTTTGTCTGAACACCCTGGGAGGGAGTAAATCTGATTGTTACTAGGTTCTCAGAGGACAAGAGCCTATGTATGCACCTTAGCACAAAGCAGCAGTCATGGTACCTCACAGCCCAGCTGTCGGCACAATTGCAGCCTGAAGAAGATGTCTTCAGATGGACTCACCCATCACACACGAGCAGGGGATGTGTCACTCTGCATCATAAGTATTTCTCATAAATGAAGGTTTAGCCTTCTAACAACACTTGAGTTAAGGAAATGCTTAGTATAAATGACTAATATCTTTGCATATGCTACTGTGAGTCGTTGGGGGTAATTTAGTAATTTTGAGACTTGTAAGGCTCACACACATGCATTCCAGGCAAAGCCTCCAGAGGAAAGTTTTCTGCAAACACTCGTCCTCCTTCCCTCAAACAGACAGACCCACAATCCCCGTGTCACAGTCTTCTGCATAGCCACACAACCTTCCCTGCACATAGCTGCATTGTGGTCCTTCAGCTCCCACTGAAGTCATGGCCACTCTTCCCATTCCTCACTCTGAGTAGCTCTGGCGGACACTAGCTATGGTTCATTTGCTCTATGCTTGTTCTTTTTGTTTGTTTGTTTGATTGATTGTTTTGTTTTGTTTTTCTGGCTTGGAATTTCTGCAAACAGTGAGAGCTGGGTACATGAATGGGTGGATAAAGGCAGGTGGTAATGAACAAACAAAATGTCAAAAAGCACTACTTTAAGGTTTGGCATAATCACACGGGAAAATCTGAACATCGGTTTTCCTGATGAGAAAAAGTGGAATCTAGAGGAAAGGACTGAGCTGAAGCCAATACTCAGAATCATGAGCCCTGGGAAACACGCACAGTACATGATGTCTCCTCTTAGTTTAGGGCTTAATAGCACATGCATACCCACAACGCAATTTAGCATCATTTCAGGAATGATGTCTGCCCCAAGAGCTGTCACTCATGGGACAGCAAGAACAGGCCAGAAATTCAAATTAGGCCTTCACGGTGTCCTAGTAACTCACACAAGGACATAGTGACTTACATCTGCCCCATGGAAACAGTTCCCTGTCTGCTGGGGCAAGTGGGAAGGAGTCACAGGACAGCCCCTGTCCATGAGGGGACACTGAAACAGCTTCTACTTAGAAACCAGGAAGGATGGTACTCAGCAAGATGGCTCAGGGGTAATTCACTTCCTACCAGGCCTGATGAACTGTGTGTGACACTGAACCCCACTTGAGTGGGGGCAGGAGGAGGAATCCAACTGTTGTCTACACAGAAACACACACACACAAATAATAACTTTTTAAAAACAAATATGTTTTTAAAAATAAAAACCATAAAGGGACACATTTAACAAATGATTTCAAGTATCCTTGAATGTCTCCCAGGATTATTCTTTTTCCCTCACTGAATGGGGGACTATCTTTCAGCATATTATATTTTATGAATAAAACTTCAGGATACAACCAGCCCCACAATTCACAAGCTTGATAATCACTTCACTACTTTCTAAAAACAAAATCAATCAATAGTTTCCCTAGCTGATTCAAGTTTTAAAAACTGTTTAAATCTGTCTAGAAATAACCTCAGACAAATACCCAATTTAATAAAATAATTTCTACCACCTTGCTTAGTCCAGGGCACAAAGTCAATAAGATAAGAAAGCTAGACAGCCTCTGAGAGAGGGGCGGGGGAGAATGTCAGTATCAACTCTGCATGCAAAGAATGGGGAATGAATTGGCATTTTCCATGGTGTATACACCTAGAAATGATGTATCCTTTACCTTGGTCAAAGGGCTTGTTGGGATTCCAGTTTCTGAAATAGTCATCCTAAAAAGAAAAGCAGAAACAAAGGTCAGATGTCAGAGGCCTCTTCATGCATAAAAACTGCCTTGCCCTGTTTCCCAAAACACAAAGGAGAACCTTCACAACTTACAAATCTTCCTCCAAAGAAGCATTAGAATGCAATAAAAACAAACGTCAATTTACTCCTCCACTCCTTGCCTTCAAATTGTACGTACTAAACACTGGGAGTTGTAAAAAACATCTCAAGTCTGATGTGGAAACAGCTCTGCTCATCTTAGTTTGACATATAAGCCTAGACATCTCCTAAGTGTGAGGCGTATCTGCTATCAATTATACTGTAGGTGATGCCTGGGCGCTCTCACTTATGATTAAGCCCCTGTGTTTGTAACAGCTGATAATTTAACTGTCAGTATTTCTTTTACATGGAGACATATATCTTGTGGTGCACATTTCCAGTTTCCCAACACTTACAGAGAACCTAAAACCAGAGGGTCATTCAAATGTTAAAATGCCCCTGGGGCATATGTTTAGCTTAATATCTTTTGTTTTAGGGGTGCAAGGGGATGGGAAGCAAGTCCTTTTTGTTCCCATCACAGCCACATCATGCTTGCATGCAGTCTGCATTAAGCATATCATGGCTCAGTTCTTCAGGGCTCTACTAACCTTTCCTTACTTCTAGCCACTCTCTCCCTTCCACATTCACCCTCCCCAGCTCACCCACAGCTTGCTAGGCAGAAAGGCTATACCATTCCACATCATACCACACCACCTCTAGGGACATTTGGTCCTTTTCAGCTGATGGCCAGTTTGTTAGCTTTGTGTTTTGGGGCAGGTATCCACACATCACAGACACCTTCAAAAGGTTCTCTGAGACAAGCCCTTGATTTTCCTCCTAAAGAAGTTAATTTACATCGAAGTGTACAATTAGTTTAAATTACTGTCCCCACTGTCCCATGCTGCAGTCTGTCTCCCAGACAATCTCCTGTGGATTTCATTGGCCTCTCTTTGTTCAATTACCTGACTTTATTAGATCCTTGTTGAGGTCACCCAAGCCCTTAAATAGATTTTTAGGAAACTGGATTTAGAGTTAAGTCAGAACATATTGCTTCATGGCTAGTGATTCCATTTTGCAGAGTGTGAATAAACATGAACCACCTCCCCTGGATCCTGGAGACTCAGCACTAAGCTATTTTTAACTCCAAGGAATTGTCCATGTCCACTTTGCTTCAGCTTTAATCTTACTGCACAACTGTCATGCTCACCTGACTTTCGTTGAGATCTATCCCATGAGCCATCACTGTGAAAGACAGTCTAAAATAATCTATCTGCAACATCCTCCCCATCTTCTACCCATGCTTATTTTTTTTTTAAATACAATCCAAATTTGAGGCACTGTGCTATCTAAAAATCGATGTCCAGTGCTAAGTGTCTTAGGTAAAGGGTGGAACACTTGATGTTTCTGTCTGATACTCAATATCCTCTTATCCTTAAACAATCCTGTTACCAGAGAGTCTGTTGTTCATGAGAGCAAGGCAATAGAGAACCTCAAAGTGTTGGTCTTGTCACCAGAGAACAAAGATGATGAACTGACTACTTAGGCTGCCAACCAGTACACTCTTCTCATGCAAAGTGAATGGCAGCGAGTTCAAGGGCACCATGGATCTCCTGAGATCTTCTCAGCTGACTATGCTGTCTTAACCCATGGGAGCTTTGGAAGCTGAGGATGTGTGTCTGAGGGAAGGGCAGGAACCTAAGAGAAGTTTCTTTACTTTAATTTCACATGTTGCATTCCCTTTGATGTCTGAGAAGGTTTGAACAGGTCCTGAAAACAGAATATTCCCTAATGATTGAGCATGCTTGAGAACCTAGGTGGAATTTGAAACATTCTTCTGGATGGTGTTGTTTTGCAGGTGAACTCTAATTGCTACATTTTTTTCCTCTGAGAGAAAAGCAAGGTTTTAAATATGAAGCCTCTAAAAGCTGATATCTGCCTTAGAATATTTAAAACCGGCTTCAATTGTAATAATACAGCCTAATTGCTGCAAATGTGAAAGCATACCTTGAATGAAAACTCATTATGCAAAATAAGTCCTTCAAAGAGCCCCTTGTCCAGAAAGGGCAAGTGGGACTGGAATTATGCCCTGCATCTGATCACTTTCTCTGTGCTAGAGGAAAGTAGATCTCTAAAACACAGGCCAAGGAACTGGGAGCACAGAAGCTTTGGATATTACAAATTTTGCTGAAGCTGGTGGAAAACTCTCCATCAGAGGCCAAGATCATGAGCTCTGTGAGGCACTCAATGTAATGAGGCTGATTTGGGAAATGGGCAAGGGGCATCAGGGAGGGGGGCTCTGGTTATCACATCTACTACCAGGGTCAGAGTATGAGGTTTTGGACATTAGCGATCACTATTCCAACATGTGCAAATGGCCCCAGGGGAACCCACCCTGGCTCAGCTTCATATGATCCACTCCAGGAGAAATTTTAATGAGGTAGAATCAGCAAGGTGCCAAAAGCCAGGGATGAAGAACACCACCAAGAGACTTCACGCCTGGGAATCGGATCATCCTCAAGTCCCACCTAACTAACCACTAACCTAACTAACTAACCTAACTAACTAGTCCTCCTTGAGAGACTTAAAGACAGCTATCTATGGTCCCAAACTTTCATTCCACCAATACCAGGGTTGGTCTCTTCTCTAAGGTTCAAGACACAGTTTGTACAAGCTAGGCTTGTATTTTCTATCTAATGAAAATCTGAGTGTTGCTATCATTTATAACATGCTCATCCACCCTCATGCTGCTCTGTGTAACAGTACACTTCTACTACCAGGACCTCAGAGCCAGCTACAATGCCAACAGAGACCTGGATTCTGAGAGTCCTTACTTCTGACCATTTTCTAGCCCAAGAAATTGATACCTATTCAAATTCAGATAGTATTGAAAGCTACTGGATACATAAGAGCTTGCCCAGTGAGTCTGATATGGCCTTTTGTCTGAAAATGTGCTCATCTGATGATGGAATTCTTTTAAAAGACTTGCAAGAACCCAGAAACACTTAATTTTAAGACATAGGCCTAACTGGAAAACTTATCATCTATATATAGTTATTTATTAAATTTAATAACTCTCATTAATATATTGTCCAGGCTGAGCTGCATGGATGTCAGTGTTCCTGTCTGTATTTAGTGGTCCACCCTGCAGGGTCTAAGAGTGTCAGCTTCTGGACAGGGAGGAACACAGCCTTGCTCTGAAGTCCAGACAAGTTTTAGGGAGGAAGGCAAATTCTATTTTACTGTGCTATTCCATAAGTGACCTCCCCAGCTGTCCTTAGCTAAGAGTCTCCAAGAGTATCCTAGTCTAAACAGAAGTTCAAGTGTGAGTACACTAACTGATGACTGAAGTCATTTCAGGGCAGTAAATACTCTGCAGAGTCAGTGTGACAGTCCAAGTCAATCAATTATTGTATGCCTAAGACTGAAGAAGGAAAAGATGCTTGGTGCTCAACAGCAAATGGATAGTCAGAGCCTGATACCATGCTATCATATCAACAGAGACAAAAATCATCTTTCAGCATTTATCTTATTAGCTGAAGATCCCCAGAAACACAACCCTGGTCACTATAAAGTGAACGGCTACAGATAGCTTGTGCAATTAACTGAACTTTCAACTGTATTGGAGATACTCTGTTCTGATTAGCACCTGTGGAAAGAAAATCTGTACATTCACATACACACATGTATGCACACACAATATCCACAAATATATATGTATATATAAAGTCTATAAACACATGCATGTGTGAATTTTTATATCACATAGTACACATTATTAACTATAACAACAAATGTGTATATATTCGCAAGTCCTATTGTGTGTGATGATACACATGAATACACAGTCAGCTCTCCACACCATAGGTGCCACTTCCACAGACTCAACCTGGTACCCGAAGTCTTTGAAAAACACTTGTATTTACACTGAACACAGTAGACTTTCTTATAATTATTCACAGAATGGTGTTGTCTAATAATTATTGCATAGCATTTGTACTATATAAATTATTATGTGATTGGAGGATGTGAGGGGCAGATTCTATGCAAACATTATGCCATTTATTTCAGAGATGTGAACATTCACAGATTTGGGGTTCTTGGGGTCCTGAAGCCAGCCCTGCTCAGGTGACAAGTGCAAGAGCATTGCATTCTACTGAGAGTCTGCCTGACAGGAAAAGAGGCCAAACCTCTGCAGACTCTGGGTGATCAAGTCCCCTCACTATGGATGGTTTTGCCCTGTAGTACAATCAAGCAGGATTCCTCTTCCCTTGTACCACATGCCCAAATAGCTGACGCAATTTAGCCCCAATATTTTCCATGGATTTTCCTTTCAGCAGGTTCCTATTTTAGCTACAGAAACTATTAAAGCCAACTCCAAGGTTCTGCTTGGGGGCAGAACCAAGCAAAAGCACCCAAGTGTCGTGGCTCTGAATATGAAGATGAGGGCTAATTTATTACATACAACAGCTTCAGATGCCACAGATCAAAGACACTGAGTGCACATGAAACAGATAATTTCTCCCTCATACATATTTTAGCTAAACTGTTTGAACCCTGCAGATCTATCTGAAGATTACCTGAGACAATACAAATTACCAGCCTGGAAAATAAATGAGGGCCTCATTTGTCTTGACCAGGGGTGAACAAGAAAGCCATAAGCAGAGAAAGCAAGCTGTGGAGAGGGCAAAACAGTCACTGTGGAGTTTTCTGTGGGGGGCACTGTCAATCAACAGAGAGAAGTGTGCCTCTCTGTGGTACGGAAGTAATATTTCTGTGTTAGTAGCTTCCCAGATAGAATCTGGCTATGTGAAGCACAAACACTTGAAAAGACCCATTAAGGACAGGAGTCAAACTTTCATGAAATTTGACTGGGTAGAATAGTGGGTAGGTAGGCTGGTGGGTGGAAGGTTTCCCTAAACTGGCTAATAGAAGTTCTGGATCCAGCTTTTATAAGGCCATCTATTGTATAATAGGACACTTTTATGTGACTTCAATTTCTATACAGTGAAAATGCTTGATAGTCAACCCTACTATAAGATACAAACCAGTTCAGCTGTTGGGAAATGGTACACCCTCCCATGAAGCTACCTCACCCCTGAGCTGCGTACCTTCACATCTCTAAATTGGCAACATGTTCTTTGTGGATCTATTCTCTGCCAACCCTGCCCCATCCATTATCAAGGAATAGACCTGGTGGGAACCCTGAATGAAATGGTACAACTGACCACCCAGTCCAGACTGGGCAATGAATTGAACCATCCTAAACATCATTCATGGGACTTTGGTTGACTAGGAACAGGAGCTGTGTATTGTAGTGCCTTTCAATGTACATGTATGCCCCCCCCGACACACAAATACACACACACACCTGAGCCTACATGACTTCTGAGTTGCATATTCCCTGAGGAATATACATATGATATGAATATGCACAGCACATGATAAAATCTTGATGGATTTCTTCAAATATAAGAGAGTTGATCCAGCTTGAAGAGCGAGGTAGCCCTGAGAAATCCCTATAACTATTACTGGTGTGTATAAGCACAGGTGGGTGGATGTTTGTACACATACTCTAAATCACTTTCACCCTGAATAGAGCTATTTTTTGATAAATTGGTCTGACATTTGGTGTAAAGTCCTGCAGGCTTTAGACAGAATGATTTAGAAAATAACAATGTGAGTTTCTCTGCTCTTTCAATAAATAACCCACCAGTAAAATACAGATAATAACTGACAATCGTACTTGTAGTGTAACTAATGAGGAAAAATAACGCAGTCAATGGACTGCTTATATACATTTGATAAATTACACCCCTCACTTATACCCATGAGAACAAACGTGTATGTTCCTGGTGGCTGAATGCAAACAAATATTTACCATGGAGATTAAAGATCTGAGATAAAATTTACATTTTACTTTGCAACTATTTTGATACTATTTCTACATACGTTTGAAAGCAAAACCTACCTCAACTTCCTGAGTCCGAAAGCATAATGGATGGGAAAAAATAAAAGAATCACATCAAACAACAAGAAGGAATGTACACATTTTTGATAAATGCATCACAATTTTAAAACATTATAAAGGTCATAGCCAGTTATTTTAAGCCACCTATCATTATTCCTTTGCTAAGGTCTATCACCCACAGATCCCACAGAAAAGGACTTAGGTAAAAAGGTAATGATGGGGGTAGGAGTCTCAGTTATCTGTGCATACTGCAGGACAGCTAACAAAACTCCGGTGAAAACCAGACACTCATCCACTGTTCCCATCTGCAAAAATGTCAAATGACTCATTGCAACATCAGCTCAATCAATAAACATCCCAGGATAATAACAAAAGCCAAGAATAATAGAGCTTCTGTATTTCTGCAAAAGCATCATTTGCCCTGAAACTCCAAAATAGCTGGAGGGAACTTCAAACATAGGACAGTCATGACTCTATGGTCTTGGGAAATAAATGAGCTGAGTAAGACTGACTAATCTTCCTCATCCTCACCCCCACCTGCCCCCACGTTCCCAACCCCTACTCTTCAGCCAATTAGAGTTGTAATGCCTTGGTGAGTTCTCCTTTCTCAGGGACTGTCTCTACTGAGCCATCCAAATGGAAGCGGTAAGGTGTTAGTTACCCGCACAGAAAAGGGAAGTCTGTGCTTCCTTCTCCGAATTGTTCTTGTATTCTCCAGCTGATGCAAATGATGGAAGGATGCTACATATACATTCATACTGAACCAGGGGGCAAGACCAATGCTACCCACACCCTGTCCCCACTACAAAGCCACCAGCTTCTCTGAGGTAATGAGAGGCAGCCTTGTCCTTATCTGAGAAGGAGAGAAATCAGTACCATGTTCTCAAAGGCAGCAGGAGCTGGGACAGGTGCTGAAGGGTACGAATGTGACTTTCTGCTCCTGCTCCATCACTTCTCAGCTGAGTGGCTTTGGATAATACACTTGCTTCTCTGAGTGTATTCCTTATCCATGAAGCAAGATCACTGGTACCTACCTTAACTATGCTCGTAGAGCCTTACAATGACACCAGTGTGCCCCAGAAATAACAAGTGACAGGCAAGTGCTCTCATGTCTACTTCTAAAGTTTTGCATCAGTATGATGTCCCAGGAACAGAGGGGATCAATAGGCTCTGTGGAAATGGTTATGTTTAAAATTTCTATGATGTGATTTCTGTACATTTGAGTTTTACCAGTTAGACATAAGTGAAATGAGACCCAATTACAACAGAAAATAATTACAAAATATTTTCAGTGTTGGCTAGTTTACCAGTCTCTGATGTGAAGAAAATAATTCAATGTGACTTGGAAACTTGAGTTTCAGGTCTGCTTGTAAAGGTCCTACCATGTCCCCACTTTAAGGTTCAATGACCCTCATCTAGAGAACAGAGATTGTCTAACAGAAAAAGATAATACTGCTGACACTGGACTGTTCTCTGCCTCACAGTATACAAACACTAAGGCGAGTCCCTGAATCCACATGTAAGTGTTTCAATTATGATTAACTGTATCCTAACAAAGAGACTGGGCTTCAATAGGCAGAGTTTCTATGTAATCAGTAATTTGCATAAAGAAAGCAGATGAAGGATTTCTGAAAGTATTTGTACCAATGGCATAGCAAACAAAGTCTTTGCTGTCTTAAAGTATTAAAACTTCATTCTCCAGAAATCACAAATGATAACTTGCCTGAAACCCAGTCCTGTCCAGGTATTACAGATTCCAAATTAATTATATCCCAACCTCTTTCTGATAGTACCTGCACTCTTGACTATCAGGCTTCCATGAACATGCTTCCATTAAGACCAAGACACTTTGCACTGGAGAGATGGCTTGGCACTTGGGACACTTCTTGCTCTTTCAAGGGACCCAGGTTTGGTTCCCAGCTCCCACATGATAGCTCATAGTCTCCCACTCTAGCTCCAGGAGAATCCAATGCCCTCTTCTGGCTGCTGCTAGTACTACATACACATGATGCATATACATTCATTCAGGCCAATGCTCACATATATGAAATAAAATTTAATTGTAAAAAAGAAAGAAAGGGCACTATCTATATGACATAGCACAATTTCCTTCTCCTCACTAGTCCTCTCTGTATCATACTAATTTCAGGAGAAAGGCATTGTGTCCCTGGCTAAGTACTGGGGAGCTAGAGGACTCTCTAATCACTTATTTCTATCCTGCCCTGGAGATGCTGAGTGGGGGGGGGGACTATTTATGGTGTTCACTGTGATGGCATCAAGCATGGGATTTTAAAAGAGCATCCTAGGTAATTATAATTTAGCCTTCAATGGGGCAAAGGAAGTAGATCATACACTGACTCAATCAGAGTGACAGGTAGCCACAGGAAAGTTAGAGCCACTATAAATGACATGCATACCAGTCACAGGACACTAAAGGTCCTCTGCCTCAGCTTCTAGGGCCTCCTACACTCGCAGCATGGCCTCTGGGGTATTCTCATCTGGATACACAGAGCTTCTGACTACCCACTTATTCAAGCAAGAACCCAGCTGAAGCTGAGAGGCTTCATGGAAGAATGTTTGCCTAGGATGTATGTATGAGGCCATGAGCTAAATTCCAAATACTGAGAATAATAATAATAATAATAATAATAATAATAATAATAATAAAACCCTCTACATTCTCTGGCTTCATTTTCTTTCCTTGGTGGTAGTAATCACTTCTTTCTAAGTCTCACATGTGGCTTCTTCTTGGCATCAATTCTTGGCATCAACATCTCCATTTCCTCAGTCTGGGACAGTTGTCCCTGCACCAGCACCATGTGCTCTGCTCAGCCTCCCCGCCACCCACCAGTACTGCCAGCTCTTCTCCACTCTGTTCCAACAGTGACCTTCTAAAGACTACAGTCCAGAGTGGCTAGCTCCAATAGCAGACCTCCTAGGGCCCACTACAATTACACTTAAACCCATAGGTTTCCTTCAGCCAGGAATAAATGGTTTTAGTTTTATCTTTTATTGAAGCAGTACAAAATCTGCTTGACTTCTGAAATGCTGTCCAGTCGACACCTGACACATACTTCCCCATCCCCCCTAGGTTACCATGCCCTCACTCCATCAAACTCACTTGCATGCTGCTTTTCCTGGAAGCCCACACTCTTCCTAGTCTTGTGGTACCTGGCTGATTTGCAGCCTGGGGATGGGCTGAGTGGCTTCACTGTGGGACCTTATTGCTAACATGGTGCTTGTGTTTAACATGCATCTGGATCAACAGAGCTGGAATGAGTAGATGATGATCCTTCCTGCCTGATGTTCTAAATGTTTCAACTTCCTCACTTTCCTACTTGGATTCAAGGTCACTGGAGTGGAGAACAACAAAATAGTCACCTCCCTTTGGTGACACGAACTGGGGCAGACACAGGGACCCTGGGAAGGAAAACAATGACACAGGGAGCACTTGGGAGGATGGGTGAAGGTGTGTAGCACTGGGTGCTCAGGAGCATCCTTACCTCACAACCAGTACTCCCAAATCATCATCTCAGAACAAGAAGACTTTACAACCTGTGCAAGTTAAGGTCTGATGTGAGCTGAATGAGACATGTTTTCCATGTGTTTGAACTCTCAATCTTTAGTGCATGGTTCCATTTGGGAAGTGTAGGATCTTTAGGAGCTACAGCCTTGACAGAGAAAGTATGTCACTGAGGGTTTATAAACTGGCCCCAATTCCTGCCTCCTGTTTCTATCTCTCTAAATCTATTTTTATATCTATTTATTTCTCCATCCCCATCATCTCTAGCTCTCTCTAGCTCTATATCTATCATCTATCACTATTATTGCTATATCATGTCTCTCTCTTTATTCTGTCTACCTTTGTTTCTATCATTTCTCTATTTCTATCTCTGTCGTCCCTATCTCTCTCTGTTCTATCAATCATCTATCCATCTATCCATCCATCTATCTGTCTATCTATCTATCTATCTATCTAATCTCTCCTGTAAACAGATAAAATGTTGTCATCCAGCTTTCCCAACAGGATGGATTCTCTCCTTCTGGAACCATAAGACTAAATAAATCCTTTTTTTTTTCACATTGCTTTGATCATGGTTATTTTTATCACAGAAAAGTCTAATGAGTGATTTAAGATTTGGAACAAAATGAAGTATACATCAAAAAGTTTAAATAAAAATTTAAAACAGAAACTGATAGTGGTAATCATGTCACCAGTAGTGACCACTATGTCTGAATGGTCCAGGGATGACCTGGTCAGACACTGTTTTCTGTGATCCTTACAGAGACAGGTACAATAAACAGGCCTGCTTCACAGGTACAAACACTGCAGTTTGGAAGGAGGCTATTACTATCTAAAGTTGCCTAGCTAGGGAAGGAGAAATATGACTTCATCTTTGAGTTCACTTGACTTAAAGTTCATGTTCTCACCACAATATAGCTGCTGTCAGTGGCACCATGTAAGGATGTAAAGCCTGGAGACACTGGAGAGGGACCTGGGCATGCCTACTTTGTAGAGACAGGAGACAGAAAAGGATGGGAGATGGAGCACACAGACCAGAGGCTTCCTACCAGGAAAGTGGGAAAACAGAAATCTTTGCCTCACTAGATCTTTGAGGGATGGGACAGAAACACAACCTGTTAACCCAGCCCCAGTAAGGTGGGCAGCAAGCCTCAGCTTCCTGAGCTCCACCTACCCAGGTTTAGCTTCCTGAGCATAATGATGGTTTCTGGGGCCAGGAAGAACAGCTTCAAGGGTCTGCAAAAATGAGGTCACAACAGTGTCCTGTGAGCCCCACATTGCTGCTGACACCTGCTGGCCATCAGCCTTCCAAGCAGCCCCACTCAAAATGGTGCAACCCAAACATCAAAATGCTAACCAGAAGCTCTGACACGTTGATGCAACTGTCCCCTCTGGAAACGCACAGCCACAGATTCTCGGCGATGTCCACTTGCTACCCAGCTCATTCTGCTACAGCTCCCTCCAGCCCTCTGTTAGCCCTGTGCTTCCACAGAGAGTCTAGGAGTGGTGGCAAGAGAGACTCCCTTCAGTGAGTCCCTAAACTCTCCTGCTTCCTGCCGCCACCCTGTCAATGACACTGTGTCCCAAGGCCTTGTCTTTGGAGCACTAACACAGCAAAGTCAACAAAGCTCCCAAATAGATCCCATTAAGGTCTTTTGTCTGTTCCAAGCTAGTGTCACAGTCAGTACTTGTGACTTCTTCTGTGGAATGTGTAATGTCTACAGTAATATAATTACTATCGTGAGGTAGCCAGAGAAGTATTTTTGTCATATGGTCAAGGCAGAGCCCTGAGAACCCTAAGAGACCCTTTCTCATATCATAAAACAATGCATATGAGTTTCTCAGTGGAATATAGCCACAATATCTGCATAACAGGCTAGTCTAGGCTAGTCCATCAATATCTAGTGATCCCATTTTCCTCAGCTGGACTGCTGTAGTTGGCCATGCTGAATTTGCCAGCTAGCACTGAAGAGTCACCAGGAAGGCGTTGGCAGCTGCTGTCTTCTAAACATGCTCAGCTCTATGTGTTATGGAGTCTAGGGAGCCCAATGAGAGCCTAGTGGGAAAGTTCATTCTAAATGCATAATGATCATGCTGTTTGCATGCCCTGACACTGGACCAGATAACAGATATGAGGAACAGCTACCCATACCTTTATGAAGAAGAGAGAGAACCAGAAATGTAAGAATACCCTACAAGTGCAATGTATCAGACAAATGTAGTTATTAAAAAAACTATAATAACTATGATGATGAGGCCACTGATTATCACAATGTGTGTTATTATCACACACACACACACACACACACACACACACACACACACACACGTGCCCTGGAGAAGCAGGGTAGTTTCTACTGAGAAGACACAACTAGCTGGATCTTGAAGGTTAATGAAGATTCGAGATGCAGAGTATGCTGGGTCAGAGAATGGTTTGCACATAGCATGGAGCCAGTGCAGGTCCATATGCTCAGTCTTTGCTGTGATGTCCTCGGTTCAGGAGAATCAGAAAAAAGCCAATGGCTCCAGAACCCAGAGGCAGTAACAGTACTCTGGTCAGTTCTCCTCGGTGTCCACTGCACCTGCAGCCTGCTCCTCCCAGCGGGCCAGGAGGCTCTGAAGCAATGGCAGATACTAATGAGGAACAATCCACAGGGTGAACACTACCATTAGGGCTCCAAGTGCAAGGCAGAGCACAGACTCAGTGCCTAAAGGCACACAGCCCTACCACCTGCCACCCCGGGGGTGAGCAAGCCCAGGCCCAGCCTTTCTGATCCAATAGCAAGGGTCCCCATGCCACCTGTTAAGAACATGTGTGAGTCATTATGAAACATGATGAGAACCAGCTATCTGGCACTGTTCCCCCTAAAGAGGCACACTGCCAGCCAGCTGCACCTTCCCTGCATTAAATAATGAAGCATCTATCCCTCCGAAGGGCAGCTCCCCAAGAGTGAGTGACACACTATATGACAATTCTATGGAAATCAAGCCCCTGGAGATACTGCTTCAAAGCCTCAGACAAGGACAGCAATTAATGCCCTTGTCCCTGACTTTGAATGATCCCACTGGGCCTCCAGAGGACAGGGTAAAGGAAAGGTATACAGCCCATGTTCTGAGGCCCCATCTTTCAAAACCCTCCAAGTTTTCAATTTAAATCCCTCAAGTGAGATCATTTATGTGGCAACACAGACCCACCAGTAAGGCCATAGGTTTCTTGTGGAGGGGGCACTCAGCCATCAAAGCCATGGAATAACTTTATGCTTTTAAAATCATTTATTAGAAAACTGACAATTCAAGTCTGCACTGTCTCAGAATCTAAATATGTCAAATAAGAAACCAAATATGCTCCCAAGTTCTGTGTAAACAAAATTGTAGCATTTTCTTCCCGACTGCCAAGGGCTGGAACATGTGTAAGAATTTAAGCTGAACTGGAGCAATGGCTGCTATTGCTTGGATCTTTATTTTTGCACTCACATCTTAATGCACTGGCACCAATACAGTAGTTAGTATATCTGAGATCCTTCAAGTCCCTTTCCTAGTGAATAACTCATGAATCTTATGAAATAACTCATCTGGTTTGTCCACGTGACAGCCAGAACTATGAAGACATCAACACTGTCACACCATGTCATCCTCTCCTGCAATCAGAACAGTGTAGGAATGAACAGAAAACTGAGAGCAAAGGGTGCAACAGTAGCTAACTACTGTTCCTCTGCCTTAAATGCACTCCCATGCCAGCCTCCCCACCAGTGCTCACAGCCCTCTGCATGCAAAGAGACAGGGCAGCCAGATCCACTAACACACTGGAGGCGGGGGCAACATGGCTCTGCTAGATGGTGTCAGAACCTATGGGTCAGTTTGTCTTGTTCAGTGAAGTTCACAGCCACATGTTCTGGGCTCTCAACCATCCTGAAGATGTGCTCACAGGCCATGAGAAAAGTAAATACACTCAAGGAGTGCAGAAAACTCAAAATGGCAACAGCGGCTATCAGTGTTTCGGAGGATGGACTTTCCTTTCTATTTCTGCTTTTAAAGATGGTTACAAAATATCTTACAAAATTAAGATAGTTGTTATCTATGTTATCTAGCTTGGTGCTGGTGGCTCACACTTTTAATTCCAACACTTGGGAGGCAGAGGCAGGTAAATCTCTGTGAGTTACAGGCCAGCATGGTCTACAAAAGCAAGTTCCAGGACAACCAGGACTGTTACACAGAGAAACCCTGCCTAAACAAAGCAAAAAGTAGATGTTATGTGCTCATTTCATTAACTTAAAGTCTTTTGAATGAGCAAAGTAGAAGCAGTATACCCCCCACATTACACTCAAAGGGATCTCCAGACTCAGAAAAGTAAAATAATTTTGCTGAAACCCACATTTCATCCAGAGGTGCATCTAAGACCCCTGAAGACTAATAGCTGAGACTGTGATGAACATGCCCACGCACCATGTGTTGGAAGCAAGAATCAGGAGGCCCCTGGACCAAGCCAAAGAAAAGTCCAGAAACATTAAAGGCAGTACTAGCCTTTTCTTGCGTCCAAGGTAGCAAAATGTTCCATCCATTTGCTTATGTGTTTTATTTGTGTTACCTCATTATGAAGGTATAGAAGGAGGGCTTGAGTCTCAGCTCTCCTACCAGCACAGATACCACAACCCCGTCCAAAAACACGAGGAAGGAAGGTTCAGAGCTTACGTCAGAAACCAGACATTTGATTCTGACGCAGTGACAAATCTACAATAATCCTAGATTGTGGTTACATTTAATAAGGCCATTGAGGCCTGATACTTTATCCAGTTTAGCAGCAAGACACACCAAAAAAACAACCACAGCCAGAACCAGAGGCACCCCATCAGGGCTGCCTGCTGGAATTATTTGGCAGCAATACACAGTATATTTTCCCATTTTCCAGCAAAGCCTCAGAAGGCCGTTTCCCATGTCTCTCTTTTATACAAAACTCAGCTCTTACCCCAGCTTGAGGCTGAAATTAAGGGTTCCACTTCCCAGCCAGAAACCTGAAATATGTAACTACCAATGATAGTTTATTTTTTAAGTGGCAAATTCTTCTGTCATTTCTGTTGCCACAGTGTAAGTGACTTCACCTGTCCATGCCCAGCCTCCTTATCTGAGTAATGAGGGCAGTGGTGCCAACCATCAGGGTGCCTGCAAGCATGACCAGATATGGTTATTGCTGTGTGCCTGGCATATAGGACTATCCAAAAACGGTGGCCATGTTTTAATTGATCCCTGTTTATCCTCTGCTCCAAGCTGATAATGGAGTTTTATAAACATGCTGCTGGCTCCCTCTGGATGGATGCTTTCATGAGGCTACAGAGATTTTTGAGAAACCAAATCCCGGTGATGGCTGCTTCAGAAAAGCAGCCGCCTATGCTCTGTGAGAAAGTGTAAATAAGGTGCCACTTAAATAATCACATTACTTAGCTTAGCATTGTGATTCGAAGTTGCACGTGCGTGTGATGGATTTTGGATTATCTGTTGGCTGTCACTGCAGTCCATCCAACTGTCTCTAGGCATTCTGGCTGGGAACATCTACATTAGCTGAGCTCCTGATGGCCCTGAGCTCTTGCTACTGGTGGAGCCAGTCTTGGGAGAAAGGAAGCAATGCCTTTGTAATAAGGAGATAATACAAACAGCATACTTTGCTTGAAGAAGAGCTGCCAGGTTCTAAGAATTCATTATCGGGCCCCCTTTAGCCCTCAGGGGCTCAAAGGACAGTGCAGGCTGCTAGCTCAGTCCTTTCTTGCTCCTACACAGGATAGGTAGAGCATTCCACTTGGATGCCAAAGTACTGTCTTAGCAGTGTCAACCAGTAAATCAAGCACCAAAGGAACAAAGCAAGCATGGCTATACACAAACTGGGCACCTCCTAAGAAGGCTCCCTGATCTCAGGAGCTCCATTTGACAAGAGTCACTTATATATTTGTATGTATTTGTGCTTGGATAGCTGTGGGCTTTCAAGAATGTTCTAGCACCTTCTAGATACAGTCTGCAGATATGTGTGCTTTTAGAGGAAGAGGATAAAAATCTCCAAGGAAGGACTTCAGGCAGTGGTTCTCAATATGTGGGTGTGACTTCCTTGGATATGTCATACATTAGATATCCTACATGTCAAATTTATTTACAATTCATAATAGTAGCAAAATTACAGTTATGAAGCAGTAACCAAATGACTTTATAGTTGGGGATCATCATAGTGTGAGGGCTGTTAAAGGCTGCAGCATTAGGAAAGCTGAGAATCACTGACTTAAGGTCTAAGTTCTTGGTAACAGAGCCAGGTCCTTGGAGTATGTCCAAGCTCTAGACTATTGAGTTCCAGTGGGTGAATTGTGCTGGACTCAACTGACACAAGCATCCAGCAGTGATTCAGAACAGCTATAGGTAGAATCCAAGCTAGTCATGCTACAGACCCCTCAGGACTGAGATGGGGAGTGGGGAGGATGAGTGGAGCACTGTCTGATAAGACAACTAAGAGGAAAGAAAGGAAATAGAATACTGGGGTTGGTCCTGCACCAGGGTGACATTGGGAGAAAGCCATCCAAAGGGAAGGTGTTGGGGGGTGGTGACCTCATAACAGGAGAAAATATTCATACCATTATCAGTTTTGGGGGTGTTTGCTGAGGATGCTTCTGGGACACCTGTCCTCAGGGTTCCATAAGCAGATAGTACAGCATCCAACCAAGACAATGAATCTCATTTTCTTTTTGTGGAAATGTGAAGGTTTAAAGATGCAGCCAACACTGTGACTCTGGAAGGGAGGGAGCCATGGGCTGAATACATCAACTCACCCCAGGCTCATTGTCACATGAGGTTTCTGTGTAGCACTGGGAGAGAGGGGCCCTGATCAGATAGGTTCCATAGAGGGCCAGCACATGGGGGGCATCTGATGAAAATCTGCAGTTTGATCTGCCCTTGTCCTAAGAGTGTGCCTCCCCAGCAGCTTCCTTAGCTCTGCCCTGGCGAATGCCCAATCAGACCACTGGCATAGGAATGAAGACATGCTAGCCAAGGCCTGGGGATGCACCAGTGTCGGGGAAGATACACATTTTTTGGGCTTGCCTTCTGGCTGTTCTCATATTCTCATGTAACAATTAATGCCTGGATGCCACAATTGGATAACATGGTGAGTGGGCAATGAACGCACACAGAACCACAGCCATGTAGACCTTGGTGCTCATCGGGCTACCTTTCTTCTCATTAACTCTCCAACATCTACCTGGAAGCATAAATCTTCCTTACCACATGAACCAGTCCCATGACAACAGCGGCAATTCATTACCAAGCCATTATGGGTTATATTTCTCCAAGAAAATAAATAGCCAGTTTAAAGACCTTCAGAAAAATGTTTCACCAGTACTCTACTTAAGTATGATTATTTATTAGGGATATCAAGAGTCACTCACATCTGTGTGGGAAGCATGGTAAAAGCTCAAGTAGCCCTCTATGAGCTTTGTACTGATAAGTGGAACATGGCATGAGACCCAAGCCCTCCATGGATTCCTATTCTGGACTGGGGACTGTTCTCCATGTTAGGCTCACATGGGTCTTGGTGACTGATCTCAGTGTTAGAAGCCCTTGTCCCAGATGGACAGCAAATAAGAGCCTGGGAAAAGTTATACATCAGGTACCAGTGCCCCATATCTAACTGATCACCACAGAAATCAGGTTCTGCCCTTGCTAGGTGTGGCTGTTAAAACTTCTCAGTAAGGGCCAGAGAGCAACTATTTTGTGTACTGTGTACCAACTGTCTCACATTCTTCTTTTAACAGCTTCCCCTCCACCCACTGGTTCACCTTAATAACATAAAACATTTCACCCACACTCTCAGCTGGATTTGGCCTACAAAACAGGTCTGAGCATTCTAAACATGGCAATTCTACATTCAACTAAAAGCATATTTGGATTATGATATATGGGCTGTACTAGGGACTCATGTTAAAGATGGTCATATATTGCCTTTCTCATAGACTTTGCACTTTGGACCTTGAGGGCCACCATGGTGTTAGACAAACTGTTACTGTCCAAGAGATCCAGGCTACAGAAATAGTGAGGGCTGGAATACCATCTGCTCTCACACAGTATAAGCATAAGAAACATGGCTTCATCTTCTTGGATGGTTTCTCACTAAGGCCCCATGGCGGCTATAGTAGTGGACCTCCCAGGAAGGCAGGACTAGAGGAAGCAGCCTCACCAGAAGCCTGGTGCATGACGAGGGCTGGGACAGAGTTCAAATGTGTGTAATGACAGAGTGGGAGAAAGGGTGGGCAGAGGAACCCAGCTTCAGTCCATCATGGAGCCGAAATTTGCTCTGAGCATACAGACTGCTGGCTGTCTCACATGGATGTGAAAAGACAGACATTGTTGAACCTGGATGTGAAGGGAGAGGGTAGGAATTCCAAAGCCATGTTACACACATTCCACTCGGCATTCAGGTTGGCCAACGAAGGCAGCCAAAAAGTAAGAAGTATCTCCTCCAACATCCTGAATTCTATTCTGTGGATGCTGTCCTTGAACCAGGAAGGATCCCCAGTATGACAGGCTTGGTTTTTTTGTGTGCTCCTCTGCAGTCTCAACTCTCTCATACATGAATACTTTCTGTCCTCAAAGCTTCCAGACAGAATCCAGTCTTCTGCTGACTGATTATATGTCCCTAGAGCTCTCTGTGCCTCAGACTGTCTGTTCTTAACCTAGAAGAGAGAACCTGAGGCAGCTGTCCTAAAGGCCTGAGTTCTGTGACAGTGCCTAGGTGAGGCCTGGGCCCCAAGGAGGCTGCTGCTTTCCCATCCTACCCAGCCAGAGAACATCAGCTCCACACCACTACAGTGATGCCCGCGCTAAACTGTCAGGAGTTAGCTCACAAATGAAAGAAACATTTTCTTGTTCCCATCTCCAACTCCAAAGATGAGATGAAAATTTTCTTTCCCTCAGAAGCCCCTGAAAGTTTCTGTGATTGTCCCCAGACAGACACTAGTGAAGAGAGAAAGCAAATTGCACTCTGCAATTACTACGCTCTGAACTCTCAGACAGCCAATCTTCATGCTGCCATTGTGTTTGTGTCTACGGATGGCTGGTTTAGGCAGGGCAATCATTCCCAGAACCCTTCGCCACTGCAAAATGCTCAAACAGCAGTGTGGAAAATTACCCCCCAAAACAGCTGTTTATGCTTTAGGCGGAACATACATGGTGGGGAGAAGCAATAGGTGAGCGGAAGCCACAAGGCATAGCATTGAGAAAATTCTGTTTCAAGCTAGAAGTGAAGGGAGATCCCTTTGAAAAGGTAATCAATACTCCAAATGGATCATGGAAAGAAAGAACACCATTACTACAGAAAGGTGACTCCCAATGAGTCATCAACAAATGACAGGCACTGAACTGTAGCAGTCCAGGAGGGATTCAGCAGCAACCCCCTTACCTCCTCTTGATTCCCTATTTCCGTGGTCACAACTCTACCAACTGAACTCGGGTAAGGTGTGGCTCACCACACTACTTCACTAGTCTATGTCACTGTTGCTGTGATAAAACAACAACCAAAACCAAAATGGAGAGAAAAGATTTGATTTGCATTACACTTCCACCAACAGTCCATCACTGAGGGAAGTCAGGCCAGAAACAGGAACCAGAGACAGGAACCAAGGAAGAACATGCTTCCTGGCTTGCTCAGCTTTTTATAAAGTTCAGGATCACCCAGGTAGTGCTGCTCACAGTAGGCTGAGCCTTCCCATATCAATCACTAATCAAGGAAATGTCCCCCGCTGATACCCACAGGCCAACTTCTCAATGGAGGGTCACTCTTCTCAAGTGACTGTAGTTTGTGCCAAGCTGACAAAGCTAACACCACAATGCTGCTGAAAACTTGAAAGAACAGGCAATGCAACACCTGTCACTCCATGACAGCCACAAGCCCAGAAGCCAATCAGAAACCCTGGAAAGAATTAATCCCGACTCTGCCCCCAAAGCTTGATAATAAATAACCTACAACATAAACCAGCAGAGTCCAGCAGAGCCCGGATTCTACTCCCTGCTTCTTCCCCTGAGAAAGAGCCTGGAAGCCACAGATGCTAACTGCTGGCTTCTCCCCGATTCTGAGACCTCAGTCATTTACTGCCAACATGGACACCAAGCAGCCTTTCGAAATAAACTGGATGTATGATGACCTTACATGTACAATTCTAGCCCAGCTTGTTGTTAACTGTTTTACTAAAACTTCTAGGTCCTCATCTACCCCAGGAAGATAAGATGCAATGCCTTTCTGGATAAGAAGACAGCATTAAAAGGACCAGGGGCATAGTCAATGTCACTGACATACTTCTGTGATGGAGAATTTAAGAATAAGAAACTTCCAGTTTCTCAGAGTCCTGAGCTTCTCATAGTACAAGGCTTAAAGTGTGGTTTGACTAGCTGAGGTCCCACTGGAAATCACAGGGATTCACCTTCCCTGGAAGAGAAGGAAGAGCTACAGAGTTTGATCATAGAGAATCCAACAGAACTCTCTAAAGCAGGGCTCTTCAGTTTATTGACTATGTGACCCAGGATTGTTAGAGACCATCTCTTTCCAGCTCAGCTTCTTGGGGTTTGCAGAGCCCATCAGACTTAAACCATGCCAAACTCGAATAAAAGGGTAACAGATCTAAAATGGGAATGCTATTTAGTGGTGGGCTCTCATCTGTGTCCCTTTTGGCCTGTCACTCCTCTTTTTAACAAGGTCCTCCCATTACATGACCATTTCAGAGGAGAAAGGATGAAGGGGATGTTTGGCTGACCTGTTCCTTTCCTTCAAAACACAGCCCATACTTTCTGTGGTCTCAGGTATGGTCTGGGCCCTACTGAGCTTCTTTTAAAAAGAGACAAACTTAAACAAGCCAGGGGCGAAGATGAAGAAAGGCTCTTTCACAGAGAATCAGAAATTTAGGACAGAAGATCACAAATTTCCCCATAGGAAATGTGTTATCGGCTGAAGCCAGAGAGAGCTGTTCACGATGCTCAACAAAGCAGTGATACCTCCATCTCCCAGATGCCTTGTTAAAACATACAAAGGAAAAGGCAAGCATGCTTCCCTTGTGGAAGAGCATATGAGAAGACACCGTTCATTGGTTAAAACAAACACAAAGGTGGCTTACAGACAAAACAAATATCAGACCTATACAATTTATAGGATAAAGACAATTCAATTAAGAATGAAGCACGTGGGAGGTGGAGACGTGGTTTGTTCGGCAGTTAAGAGCACTTGCTGCTCTTCCAGGGGGGCCAAGTTCAGTTCCCAGCACCCACATTAGGTGACTCACAACTGTCTGTAACCCCAGTTCCAGGGCATCTGGCACCTGCTTCCGGCCTCTGTGGCCACTGCACTAACATGCCCATATACATAATTAAAGTAAGTATGTTTTTGAAAAATGGCAAAGAAAATATGAATAGTTGAATTTCACAAAGTAGATGCTCACAAGCTATATTATAGCATGATAGCTGAAATATGAACTCTGACCTTAACAAAAAGGGAAAAACTGATCTGCTGGAAGCCTGTCACCATTATATTTGTGACAACATGAAGACACACCCCAAAGCACAACTGCAGATGAACATAATGAGACTCCTTAAAAATGAGATAGGAATACAAAAGGACAAACACAAGAAGGCTGGCTACAGAAATGCTCACATAGCCCTTGCTTGAAACAGTCCAGATGTCCTCAGAGTGAAAAAAAATAGACAATAAATAAAGAAATGAACATCAGCCAAACACCAGAGTGAGTAACATCACTCACAGAGCACTGGGGGAAAGGCTATGTACAAAATAACATAACCCTATTATTTCATTGAAAAGTCTGATGATGATATAACAGCAGGGTATAGGACAGAAAAGCAGAGGACACTGGTGTGTGTGTGTGTGTGTGTGTGTGTGTGTGTGTGTGTAATGCAGAAAGGAGTGAATATGAGAAATAGTGCTTCTTTTGATCTATGTGATCAGTCTTGGCCATTGCTTACTGGGAAATAAAGAATTACATGGATCCAGAGAAATCGTCATATGACAAAATGAAGAGTCAGGAAAATCTTCATATGACATCTGCCCAGTGCATAAAGAATTCCTGGATAGGTTACACAGAGCCAGTTAGGGACAGAGCTGTTGCCTAATGTAAACATGGAAAGGCTGTGAGGCCAGAAAGGCAAATGGAAAACTGAGTACTGCCACAAATTGAGACTGATGCCTGGTGCTTCCTAGGGGCTGGTGTGGGCTGCTTCCTTAATGTTCCTTCTCTCTTCTCCA
Source organism: Sigmodon hispidus (assembly GCA_004025045.1). Lineage (NCBI taxonomy): Eukaryota > Metazoa > Chordata > Mammalia > Rodentia > Cricetidae > Sigmodon > Sigmodon hispidus. The sequence goes on along the minus strand of PVIH01002347.1, from coordinate 58,421 downwards.
GGCACTGAGGCTTGCCTGAGGCCACACACTAGAAAAAGGTGCAGCCTCAATTCAGCCTCCGTGGTCTTGCTCCAGAAAACCTTACAGTTCACTGAGGAAATCATCCACCTAATCAGCAGTGAAAGCTGGGGCAGGGATCTCAAGGAGAATGGCTTAAGAATGAGAGTGGGGCTACTCTACATGAAGGCTTTACAGGTTTTTGCAGTCCTGGACTGTAGCTCTACTGTTACCTCTAGCTGTGGAGGAAAGCCAGAGAGGTAGAGAACGTCACACAGCCAGTGACGGATGGGCCCAGGCAGGACTTTACCAGAAGTGCCAGTGGCATCTCCCAGGTTCCACAAGCCAGGTTGGATGCTGACAGGATTAAGCCTCCATGGAAGCTGCAGGGAACTGTGTATGTGTGGAGAAGAGTCCTCATCTGTGTGGTCTCTTCACATCAAAGCCACCATGCAAACCAACAGAACACTCCCAAGCATGGAGGCGCTGAGCTCCTGAGTTCTGAAATATCTACGCAAAGCTGAGAGGGTGTCTGGCAATGCCCCACCCCACCCCCTGAGCTGTGAACAGACACAAAGCTCATCTGTTCACAGGTTTCCCCCCTCCCCTCCATCTTCTAAGAGGAACCCTTGCTTAGAGTTCAGTCAGGGCTGATTAACCCCCAGCACTGCCAATACAGGCACTCAGGCTTTGCCAACGGGAGTTCATCTTTTTTTAGTACCTAGATTCACCCAGGAATGACTATTGAACCTCACAGTAAGCGAGAGGTACACTGGATCTGTGGAGGCCACAGGAAGAAGCAGCTTTCTCTCCCACAAACCCTAACAGGAAGGGGCTAAATTGGAACTGCCAGAGACCTTCCTGCTGCTGGAGAAATACATGTGTAAGAATAAAGCCTAAAGCCAGTGAGGTAAGGAACTGCAGACAAGAGCTAAGGGAACAGTAAACACAGGCCTGGATGTAGCCTTGCCTGAAGTCCATTGTAAAGCTGTGTGCTACTGGGAGAGTTAGTGTGACTTTGTGTTAAAGCCATGGTCATAACTCAGTGTCAGTTACCTGAGCTGTTATTTCCACATGGTGGAGGTCTCTGAGCAAGGGATGACATGGGAACATTTATCCACAGAAGTGACTGTTGAATGGATGGGGTAAAGCAGTTCCAACCACTGCAAGAAAGGTTCTGAATGGAAACTCCATTCATTAAGCGAGCCCCTAAAACCTCCCTGGGCTTCTAGGTAGGAAAGCATAGAATCCATACTGCCCCTACTCATCAGGGCAGTGTTGCTGAAATTCCATCTATAGATCCCCCAAAGGCCCTGATGATAAACTGAGGCAGGATTCTATGCAAGCTCACTCTATGGAACCAATGACTTTATTGGGCTTTCTTACAGAACATGGAGGGGAGGTTACTTACAGGGGCGTAGGTCTTCCCACCCCAAAGAGGCTGCACTGTCAAGCCTTCATCAGTGGAGATGAGAGTTTAAACCACTGCACTGATGGATCTCTACTCCTCTAGGATCCCTAGCCTTTTACTGTAAGCTCTCCAGGGGGCCACTTGCCTTAAATGGGTGTTGTGGAGTGACTATGTACTCAGGTGACTCTCTATGATTAGATGATTATCTGTCTTGGAGGACAGTCATGTTCAAAATGGAAGAAAAAAAAGATGGGGAGGAGAGGGACACAGTGCCAGGGAGGTACTGCGGATGAAAATGTGACCTGACAGTCCCTCAACATTCCCCCAGCTCACAGATGTTGGTAGGAATCCCTTCCACAGCAGAGACAGCTGCAGCCAGACCCAGACATGAATCTCCACTGCATAATGAATTGATGCGTCTTTAACAAGATTCTCCTGCTATTTTAATTCCATGGAGGATTCAGCAGGCGAGAAAGAACAAAATGACACTTTACTACTAAAGATACACACCCTAACTTTTGAATTCATATCTTTGAGATGGGAAGAGAATCAGCAATAAGAGGAAATTAAATACATAAATCCATTGATTTATCACTGGACACAGGCATGGGCTCTGCGACAGTAAACGCTGTTCAAGATGTATTTCCCCAAGAGTCACTGCTGCAAACAGTGGAAAATCCTGATTTGGAATGAGAAATAATTCTGTTTTCATCTTGTTTATCTTCTTGGTCTAGTAACCCCCTGTGGCCAGAGCCCATCTGGTCCACCCCACTCTGTCGAAAAAACTGTAGCCACTGTATTTAATCCAATCTTCTGGTTGGTCTGTTGATTCTCTTTTAGTATCTACTGTGTGCCAATGGGTATTGAGTTTATTCATTTAAACCTAATAACCCAACACAGAGTACCATTTATTTCAAGACTGTTTTGAAGGTATACACAACACGTTAGCAGTTTTCAGTGGAGCACAGGAAGTTCTATCGGCAAGGGTTGGCTGAGCCCGGCAAATTAGTTTAATCTCAGATGGACTGCCACAAAGAGACCTGGCAAACAATGCGCAGTTAGTAATAGTGGCCTGCAAGCTTGTGTCTCATGACAGCTGAACATCTTAGGAAAAGCTGCATGTCCCAGTTAACTCTGCCATTGTCCCTTAGGGCTCCAATCACCAACATTAGCCTGCACCACAGCCCCAGAGGAAACAGTTAAGGGAGGCAGACCCCTGAGCCTCACGCTGAAGATTCTGAATCAGCAAATGTGTCTCAGGCTCTGTAAGGACATCTTATTATTGATAAGAAAATACTATGAAATGCCACCATTAACAAAGGTTTTGCACTCTCTTCCAGCCTGGACCAGAGCTTAAGACAAAGTAAGTGTGTTACCAGTACTACAACACTGTGACACAAAGGAATGTTACTTGATGATAGAAATACCCTACCTCTTTCCCTGCCCAACAGAGAACTGTCCTGGTTTCTCTTTAATGCCAACATGACTGCCCATGGAAGTCGAGGCCCAAGCATGCCTCTGGGGAGCATCTATAAGGACATTGCCAGAGATAGTTGGCCCTGAAGGCTTTGAGAGGCAGACCGGGTTTGTCCTTTGATGGATTTGAACATGATGGCATTGTTAAGAGATGTCACAATATGTGTGTGTGTGTTGGGGAGTAATGAGTGAAAGTACATTGTTAGAGGCAGGCCCTTGGGCTCTATCTCACTCTGACTCTTTTAGATGCCACAGTGGTGACATCTTCTGCCACATACACCTGCTGCCATGATGTTCTACCTCAATCGCGCTTATACACAGAGTCAAGCAAGTACAGACTAAACCCTCCTCCTTCTACATACTTCCTTCAGGCACTGTGTCAAAGCAAAGAAGAAAGTACATAACACACACAGACATACATGGCTGCCATGCAGTTGACTTAGGAATCCAGTGTCTAATTTTTATTTAATTTCCATTCACTTTATTTAAATGCCATATGCATTTCGGCTTCTTTGTGGAACCATACAGCTAGATATGGCCAGAAACAAGTAGAAAAAAAGAAACAAGAAGTGCACAGACTAGACACAGCTGTATTCCATCATGACATGACAAGGCTAGTGATTTCTCCCATCAGCACATGTAGGCAGGAAAGTGTGGGGTGAGTCACTATCACTTTTTGCAAGGTCTTGGGAAGTCTCTCAGGTTAACTTCACAGGTGAGGAAATGGACCCAGGGGAGCTAGCTCTAAGGTGAACAAGCCATGAATGGCAGTGCTTTTTAGTGGGAAAAAAAAAAAGTGTATTCTCTGAGCCCTGGCAATCTGCAGCCAGTGGAGTCACAGCACATGTCAACATAAATGTGTGAGGTCACCTTGTCACCACTTTGCAAATGAGTTTCCTCCTGTACCATCTCACTGACTCTAAAATGACTCAATAAGGAAGATCCATTGTTCTTATCAGGGAGAGGCTGCTGTGTGGGGGCAGGAGAGAGGCTCAATGGTTAATGGCACCCATTGCTCCTGCAAAGATCCCAGTTTGATTCCAAGCACCCACATTAGCCAGCTCATGGCTCCCTGTAACTTCAGCTCCAACAGCTCTGTATCCCTCCTCTGGTGCCCACAGGCCTTTGTACATGTGATGTATATACAGACAAGCAGGTACACAAATGTATACATTAATAATAAAAACCAAATATCTGCTTTTGAAAATAAGCTGTGTGACCCATTTGTGTGTTCACCCTACCCCCACCTCAATTCATGAGCCAAATCCTAGTCCCCAGCATAAAAGGGTGTGTGGATAGACAGGATTTCTGGAGATAGCTTGGCCCAAAGAATTCTGGGAATAGTGCCCTTACACAGGAGATCCAGGGAAGCCACTCAAGCCCATGGCCACAGACAGACAAAACATGAAATTTCATTGGTGAGAAAACTGGCCCTAGCCAGACACAGAATCTACTAGGGCCTGGGTTTTAAGCTTTTGACCACCAAAGCTGTGAGAATACATTTGTGCTCTTTGTAAGCCATTGGTTTTATGGCAGTTTGGGGATAATAGTCAAAATTGAGAAGTACAGAGAGATAAGATGACTCCCCATGTGACCCAGGTCATAAAGGTACAGAGGAATAGAGCTTGGGTTCCAAATCTATACCTGTTCCGAGTTAAAAGATCCAATATCCAGTTAGCAGAACTGAGCAAATTCCCAATAAAAGGTACTCAGTGAGAGAGAAGCCAGTACAGGCCCCATAGAGCATGCCCAAGAAGAATAAACCAACAGTGCTATGAACTGAGCTGCTGGCTCTGCCTGTTGGTGCTGGCAAAGGTTTCCTAGTGATTTGGGAGGTGGGGGAGGGGCTCCCCACTGACCTAATGTTAGAGCAGGCCTCACAAGTAAATACTCACACCTGTGACAAGTCCAGATAAATAAGTTTAGAGCTGTCCCCTAGAAGGGTCAGTGGAGGTGTCACAACACCCCAGCAGTATAATTCATCATCCAAAGAAGACAAGCTAAAGCATGCAAACATTATGCAGGCCCCAGAAGCAGGCTCACACCTGTGAAGAGGCTGGATGTAAAGCAATGCATACATTGAAGAGCAGAAACCTTCACAGCAGGCTTCCTGGAGCAAGCATAGCACTCTCCAGCAGAAGGGGCATGGCACAGCTGATACAAGAGACAACTGCCTGAATGTGGAGAATCTTCACTGTTGGGAAATGTGTGCTAAGCTAGCCACTGTGGGACTCAGTATGAGGGTAACTAAAGAACTATCAGTACAGGCAGAGATGCCCACATATACACGTTCAACATCGGTACTCTGCACAATCGAAAGTTATAAAAACTGTTGAAGTGAATAAAGACAATGTGGAAACTACACATGATTATCTTTCAGCCATATAAAGAACAAAACCATGTCATTTGCAGGAAATTCCAGTGGGAAATCACATTAATCATAAGCCAGACTCAGAAAGGCACTTTCTGTTGCTGTGATGAGACACCATGGCCAAAATCGACTTATGGAAAAGAGAATTTATTTGAATTTGTGGCTCCATAGAGAGTCCACATTGCAGAAGAGGCACTGTGGCAGGCAACTGGGAGAGAACACCTTCAACTCCAGGTGAGAATATATGTCAAAGTCTACCCCCAGTGACATACTTCCCCAAAGAGGCTGCAACTCCTGAAAGATTCAGAACCACCAACTGTGGATCAAGCTTGCAAATGCCTAACCCTGTGAGGGACACTTCTCATTCAAACCAGTAAGACAAATATCTCGGTTTTTTTCACATGTGGATTCTGAATTGTTTTCAAACTCAGGAAAGCAAAAGACAGATCACATGAGAAGAGGAAAAGGATGGGGTAGGAGACAAAAAGGAAGTAGACAAGTGTGTCTGCTCTCACCCCTTTAATGGAGGCTGATCCCTCGGAACCTCTGTCCTTTATAATAGCTGAGTAAAATGATCCATTCATTCCATGGTACATCACACACCCATTTAAAAAGTGCCTCCAAAGAGACTGAGATAATGAGAAAGTTTTATGAAATTATAAATTAGAAGAAACAGACCATTTATGATGTATAATAGAAAACAGAGGGACAGAATTTAAAACAAACAAAAACCTCAGAGCTGACAGCCATTTCCTCCTGTTAGAATTGTGTTATAAAGAAGAGCAGCTGTCCCTCTGGCCTGGGGCAGTGTGTGGCACACAGTGGGCACTCAAGCTCTCCAGGAACAGGGCACACAGAAGGAAGAGGGCAGGAGACAAGGTTCTGGGGAGTCTGGCAGCAGCTGAGGCAGAGCCCAGTTTGGTGTCCTACTCTGGTGGGTCTGTGGATGTCTTTAGCAAAAGTATGAGCAAAGAACTTTACAAATGCTTAATTTTAATAGAGACAGAAGTATTTTACTAAATAAAAAATATGATCAGAAAAGAAAATTGATAAATTTTCATGAGAAATCAATAGTATGGTATATCTACAGCATCCCTTCAAGAAAGAAAATGCCATTTATGCACACATATGATTAGAGGTGTGTGACTTATGTGCCCTGGAAGGCCTGTGTCTGATCTCTGAGAGACCTGACCCCACCTCATCTCTGTCCCAAGTGGGACACTGGGAAAAGCATGCCAGCTTGCCTAACCTGCAGACTCTGCTCCCAAATGGAGACAACTCCGTGTTACATGATTCACTGCCCCCCAGGCACCTGTCAGTGGCAGTCTGCGTGTGTGGGGGGGTGCATCTCAGCATATTCTATCCTGAGTCATTCACCACCCTGAGCACACACCTGCTATGCATCCCAGGATGAGCTGTTCCAGAGCTCCCATGAGTCTATAAACACACCATGATTTAATTTCCAGTTATTTAGAGTTTTGTTTCTGTTATACGGATAATGATTTTTAATTAAATACAAGTGTGAGCCAAGACAAAACTTTAAGATTCCAAATCTTTGACACATCAGCTTTATTTTTCTAATCTATTGCTCAGACATGAGCACTGAGATCTCCAGGCACAGCCAGGCTGGTCTCTTCTTTTGATTGGCCTTTCCTTTATATCAATTGTCTTGCATTTCTGTTGTTAGCCACAGAACCATTATGGTCGTACGGATGAACTCCGACCTTTGTGCAATGCTCCCCAGCTCTCAGTTAACACTCTTGGGCTTGGGGTCTGTCGTCAAGCATTAATATTATTATATCCCAGTTTGCTGACTCTTAGGTCCTGTGTGGAGTCTATTTCTCTGCCGACCTTCAGCCTACTCACCACTTGGTATTTTGTGGGCCTTCTGAAGACAAAATTTAGGGTCATCTACAGCAGGCAGTCTCTGTTTAACTTATTCACATTCAATATAACCATGGATACAGTTAGATTTGAATCTAACATGATCATATTTATGTTATTTTAAGATGGGAGTCTCTATGTCATCCAGGCTAACTTCAGACTCCTTAGTTCAAGCAATCCCTTGCCTCAGACCTCCAAGTAGCTAAAAGTATTGGTGTGTGCCACCACACCTATCATTGTGTGCTCTATCTGTTCTCTATTCTAATTTTCTTTCTCCTTTTTTGGGTAAAGTAAAACTTCAGTGTGCTTTTATATCTTTCTCTTTTCTGTTTGAGCTACCTACATATTTGCTCTGTCATTTTTGGTGAGTGATTGATACAGGGATAGGCGACCTTAACTTATAACAGTCCTCTCAGTTTGCATCTTACCACTTAATGTAAGAAGCAAAAATATCCCGATGACTTCTGCTGCCCTCTGCTTCTGGGTCACAGCCACTGTTCATATGTAAGAATAAACATACATGCATTATGTCATATAATCTATATATATAGTAAACCCAGTAGTGCTTCTACTATTTTTTGTGTATGCTTTCTATTCTCTTTTTAAAATGTATTCTTTGGTAATTTCATGCATTTGTACAATGTATTTGGATCATATGTAATTTTACTCTTCTTCTCCCAATTTATCTTGCCCCCAAAGTCATTTTAAGTAAATCAAATTGAAAGAAAATTTATACATATACTATACAGAAATTTGTGCATAATTGACATGTAAACTTATAAATATATACATATTTGATATGTAAACATACACATATCTTTTTTATCTTTTTTTAAACTATGTGAAGAGTGTGTGAGGGTGGTGGGTATGTACAGATGTGTGCAGTGTCTGGGGAAGCCAGAAGAGAACATCAAATCCTCAGAGCTGGCATCACAGGTCATTGTACATATTCCAACATGGACACCAGGAACTGAACTAAGTTCCTCCACAAGAGCAGCAAGCTCTCTGAATTGCTGAGCATCTCTCCAGCCCCCACACCTTACATATAGAGTTATAGGTCTGAAAGCTTCCTCTGTCTGCAGAGTTTGCTAGTAACAAACTACATTGACTTATCTGAAAATACTTTATTTCATCTTCCTGCTTAATGGATGTTTTGTTTGATACAGATTTAGGAGTTGACAGATTCGTAATGTTCTTTTGCTATTTAAGACACACTCTTCCTTTCCTACATCGCTTTACTATTTTTTAAAGAGCTGGGTTTTAAAGTATCATCATCTCCACTATAAATACTGTGTAGTGCTCTGCCCCATCTGCTTTCAGAATTCCTGTTTTTCAGCATTCTGACTATACTGTATGTTGGAATAGCTATTTTGTATAAAGCCTGCTTTAGAGCATTGTGCTTCTGTGTCTTTTCTCAAGAGTTTCAGGAATTGTTTTGGTATTTTTTAAAACATTTTGGTCAAATGTTCCCCTCTCCTTCCGGCTGGAATACCTATTTGTCCTGGTTGGGTTTTATTTGTCCAAATAGCAAACTAGAGTTATATGAGAAGACAATCTCAACTGAGAAAATGCCTCCACCAGACTGGCCTATAGGCAAGTCCATGGGGCATTTCCTCAATTTGTGATGTAGGATGGCCCAGTCCACCAATAGCAATACTACCCTTGACAGGCAGTCCTGGGGGAATGGGGCTGTGCAAGCCAGTGAGCAGCACCCCTCCTTGGCCTTTGCTTTACTCTCTGCCTCCATGTTCAGGCCCTGACTTCCTTGATGACTGACTATGACCAGGAAGTGTAAGCTGAATAAACCCTTTCCTCCCAGAGCTGCTTTTGGTCATGATATTTCATTGCACTGATGGAAACCGTAACTATGACACTATCACATGCCTGGCTAGTCACATGTCCGCCATGATCACCCTACTGATTAACATTGTATGTTCCAGATTCAATCATTTCATGGCTCTAACTCCAGATTCAACAGCTCTGCCAGCTCCATTCTGCTACAAGTCCCTGTCCTTGATCACGTCATTTCAGATGCTGGGTTTTGTTTTCTGTGTTAAACTTTGGATCTTAAACAGTTTTTGCTTCTTTCTCTGCCCACATGTCTAACTGTTTATTAGCATCCCGCTTTCCCTTGTCCATGGACACATTTATAATGGCTGATTCAAAGTACTTACCTCCTAATTCCAGCACCGGTATTACCTCAGGATTGAGCTGGTTGGACTGTTTTATGGTCATGACTCACATTCCTGCTTACTGTATAGTGGAAATTGTTCACAAGGCATTCTGGAGTCTCCAGGTTCTTTCCCCTTTATTGAATAACATTTATTTTGTGTTCTAACAGTTATTTTGTCTAGACTTGAACTCCAAGATGCTTCTCTCGCAACGAATAGCAGCTGAAACATCTCATATTTTCAGATTTGAGAGTGTTTTTAATGCTGAGCATGGAAAGATGTAAGGAGACAGATACTCAGGAACTTACTCCAGGAGGCCTGGACTCTAAATGTCATGGGTTTCCTGAAAATTAACTTCCCACTCATTATAAATGAACAAGCTCCCCAGGAAACAGTGATAAAACAGAAGTCACTACTGTCCATACCATGGGATCTAGAGACATCATCTGGAAATTTGGGGCTATGGAGCTGTACAAACAGGGTCTTTTGAAATAAAATGTAAAGACAAAGAGATTTTTAGTTTTAGCAGCTACACTGTGGTTGTCATCGACAACGTAGAAGGGCTCCCTCAAGCACAGACTTAATCTTGAGGCTCCTTAAAATCAGTTTGGGATTCCAATAAAAGGCTGATTCAACTGGATTCCTACCAAATAAAAATGGAACTCTCTTTCCTATCCCTCCTCCCTCTCCTCCTCCCTCTCCTCCCCCTCCCCTCCTCCCCCCTCCTCCTCCCTCCCCTCTTCCCTCCTCTCCTCCTTCATTTCTTCCTCCTCTTTCTCTCTTTGCATAGTTTAGATAACTATATGTATATAGGAAGAATTATCATGGGAATGGGACATAATCTAAGTAAAACCCATTTATATTTCATATACATCTTATACATATAACCTGAAATAATTTTATACTTTTAGGACACCTGCATTTTGACTGAAACCAGTCATGTGAAGTTAAACATGTATTTTTCTTCCTTTATAGCACCATGTTGGTGCATTAGATGAGAGGCTTGGTCTATGTCATTGTTAAACTAGGTAATGGGACAGGAATCCAAAGGACACCAAACAAGATAACCATTGAAAACAACATCTTCCTAAAAGATTTAAAATGAAATGCCAAGATTTTATAACCATAAGAAAGCAGAACTCAATGTTCTGCCTGGTTGTGACTGCAGCATTGAAGGCAGGGCAGGGGAATGTCTGCTGATCTCTGGAATCCTGAGCACCATGTGAGCCTTGATACTCAGAATACTCACACTAGGCCCCCTCACAGCCCAGCTTCCATAGAGCTTGCCTGCTGCCTATTGTCATAGGTCTCCCATACTCTGACCTCCATGATTCTTCCAGAAAGCTTTGAGATGGAAAGCTAACTCCAGCCCTGTGAGTGTGATGCATGGTGCACAGGACTGGGGACATACCCACTGACGAAGAAGAACAGGAGGAGAACATTTGTAGGATAAGGTGTCATGATGAGCTCTGTGGTACCAACAGGCATGTAAAGGAGACAGCTCCCACACTGATGGGGAGTAAGGCCAGGTAAAATGACCACCTGAGGAGTTGGCCATAGTGTCTCTCCTCCTCTTCTTCCTCCTCCTCCTCCTCCTCCTCCTCCTCCTCCTCCTCCTTTCCTCCACCCTTGCTCCCGGTCTGCAAGAGCCATTGTGCATGGCTAGGTGATCTCAGCGAACTATTTAGTTTAGCCAGTGCAGACTGTGATTTTATCTACTTTGTATCATTGTCCAAGGAACAAACTGATTTCCTAAAGCAATAATAACAAGGAACCAGAATCAGGGCTTTCAAATAACAGGAATATATTGCCTCATAGTCTAAACCTCAGGGGTTAACTAGGCCAGGTGTCCTGTGGAATCTGCAAGCAAAAAACCTTCTTCACCTCCATCAGTTTTTAGAGACTGGTAACTATCATTGGTGATCCTCAGCTAGAAACAGCATTTCATTTTTGCCATCTATAGGTTTTTTTTTCTGCCTTTGCCTCATATTGATATACTTGCCATGTTAGCTCAGAGCCACCCTATGGTTTTATTTATTTATTTATTTATTTATTTACTAACTTACTTACTTATTTACTTATTTATTTATATGTATGCATTTGTGTATGTTGAGTGAGTTTGTACACAATATCATCAGATCCCTTGAAACAAGAGCCAGTATATGGGTGCTGAGAAGGGGACTGAGGTCCTCTATAAGAGTAGTATTTTTTTTAACTACTGAGCCATCTCTCCAAGCCCCTAATGGCATTGAATGGTTAATTGCTACTACTAAGGTTGCATCTATAAATATCAAGGTTACAATCTCAAAAGGTCTTTCTGGGAGTCACAGATATCATATTCCCTACACAACAAGAAGACTCAGTAGATCAGAAAGATAATTGGTACAGCGGCCTGTTGCAAGAAAGTACCCAGTTAACATTGACTATGATCTCTGGTAATACTGACAAGTTTGGTACAGTCGCTATCATTTACTGGATTGTGCCCTGCTGTCTATAGCCCCTGACCACTAACACATCCTCCAGCATGTTCATCTGACCCAATGTCATTGTCCTCACAGATGACTCAAAGAAGTCCCCCATTTGTGTTTCTTTCATAACCTCTTCAGCTGAGGCAATCTAGGGTACCCAACACCTCCATGAACTTCACAGAAGCTTAAGATCCTGCCTTGCACATGCTCCCTGGGGCCCTCAGAACAGGCCCTGGTAAAATGCTCAGATATCACAAGCATATTTATACAAACAATGCAAGGTAAGGTTTTGTCTTAGCCACACTATGTAGCGTCTGTCTCCTTCTACCCTATATTTACTTTGTTCCCAAAATGCTGGAACCTAGAAAAGAAGCGTCAAGTGAGCATATAGCCAGAACTGAGTCATGGGAAGTCCTTAATAATCATTAGTCATTCCTATGCTAGCTAAAGGTAGCATATGGAAATGTCTTTCAGAATTTTTTTTTCATCTGGTATCATAGTGATACCTTGTAACATCACTAGAAGTCACATGAAGAGGAATATGCCCAGCACCAGAAGTACTGGAAAAGAAATGAATGTGACAGTATGCCAAACTAGAATCTAGACTGTGGGTCTAGATATCTGGAATGTTCCAGAATAACACAAACAAAACTAAAGTGAAAACATGAAGCTGCTCAACCTCCCAGCAAGGTCCTGATAGAGCAGCAAATGCTGCTTGCTGCAAATGCTAAGACTGCAGTCTTTATTTCTGTGGGAGTCATGTGACATAGAAATAATTCAAATCCCTGTGCTTGAGGGGCAAAACAGGGCGAACAACCAGAGCACATCTGCGTTGGAAGTTGTATGCTTTGTGCATCCAATTATCAAATATAAAAACAAATTTGTTCAACCACTAGAGGAAGGCTGAATTATCTTTCTAATCTCTCTGTAGAGAATATTACAAAATTGATGTCACATAAAAAGACGATCAAAGAACATGCCGCAGAAACACACAGGGCAAAATTTATTGCAGAGGTGTGTTGGGCAGTTAATTTCTAAACTATATCATGTTTGTAATGTGTGTGTGCTTTTGAAAAATGTATCATTTTGTGATTATTTTCTCAGCCCAAATAACAAATAACTTTATGACACATCAGTGTATAAATAGTTATAAAAAACTTCTGTGAAGAATGTCTGCATGAGGCTTAATCTTCAGGCCTCACTAAACATGGATCTATGAAGGTGTGAGTGACCATGAATCTTGGAGCTACCGTCCTCTCTGGAAAATCTCATTATCTAGACAGACCCACTATTCTCTTTGAGCCTCAGTTTCTTGGGCTATAAAATGGGGCTGATTTTTGTATACCCTCCCAGCTGGATATAGAAGTCTGTAATGATCACTATGGTAGCTCACTTGAGACCCTGGAACTCATTTTCAGTAATCATAAAAAATAAATGTGACCACGTATCTCATCCTAAATAAGAATCACTCTATTTCTAAGCACTATGCTAAGAGCTACAGGGAGTCATGAGTAGAACCTGATGTAGAGACTGAGTCTCTGTTCTCGGGGACCATGGAGTCAGATGGGAAGGAGGTCTGAGGCTGTGAGAGACCATCTGATTAAATGCCAAAATCTCTATGAAACAACTAAAAATATACCAAATAAACCGTAACTGCACAATTTAAACATTCACCTATTTTCCCAGGAAAATACACACCTTATCCAGCAAGAATAGAACTCCCCCCTCGCAATGATGGGGGGGCCTCTGTGGCTTTCCCTTGAGAGGTTCTGTTCTGTGATGTCCATTTACTCAGCAGTGCCCTGTTGTGTACTATTTGCTTTACTCCTGCTCACTACATCTGACTCTCTGGGGGGTCCCCCACAGTGGATTATGGAGCATACAGCAAACTAAAAAATGAGGCAAGTGATGTGGAAGTTCCTGTTTTCCAGAAGAAAACGTTTAGGGCTCAGGAAACAAAGGCCAGGCAACCTTTAGAGAATGGTGACTGCGCAGTGACTTAGGAAGGACTCCACAATAGTCCCTGTGTCAAGAGCAGAGACAAGCACAACTGTCACCAATGAGGAGTGGGACCTGGGGAAATGTGCTGAGAAGGATGGCAGCCAGCCACTGAAGTTGATGGCCCAGGTGTCATGCCTACAGAGGGCTGAGTCAGCAAGTGTGTTCATTTCCAGGAACACTGGCTGCATGGAAGGAGACTTGCATTTATATAATGAGGAAAGAGGGCTGTAGTTACAAAGAAATGGGCCACAGTGCCCTGATCCATGGAGACTAAATGCTGATATACACAAAGTACCAAGCATAGGTTTGGCAGTTAGTATATGCTTGATGGACAGTGGCTGTCAGAATAATATGCCTGTTGGTCTATGCCACAGAGCACAGGATGTGGTCAGCAGGCACTCCCAGCTGGATTAATCCAGCACAAGGAATCACCAGATATACTGACATCACCCCCTACCATGTGTCCTTCCCGTTACTTTCAGACATTCAGATCCTCATTACTAAGCTCCCTGCTCCCATCCACCAGAAATTTCATATGAGATGTCTTCCTCTGTCTGTGTCAGAGAAAGGCAATGCCCAGAGTCCTCTGACTTCTGCTCTCTCAGGACAGTTTGTTACTCCAGTAGGAAGCAAGGAGAGGGTGAAGGGGAAGCTGGTGCGGTGCGGCCCCAGCTGCCTGTGTTGAGTGGCATCTCACCGGCAAGCATGTCCTTCCCACAGCCTCTCTCCTTACTCCTCACCCTGGCCAGGAAGGCCTGCTGAGGTTCTAGCTTCCCACTAAGAAGTCCCCGCACCTGACCTTAAACATCACCTCCTGCCTTGGTCCAGCAGGAGAGGCAGGAAATGCCTGTTACTCTCACCTCAGGCCCTCTAGAATCACACCCCCTCCATAGCCCACTGATCTGCTCCTCCAACCAGGCCCTACCTTCCAGTAGCCATATCAGCTCTAGACTCATCAATCCTGATCCACCACTGATGACACTGTATTCTTCATGACCCAATCACTTTTCAAAGTTGCCACCAGCTGGGAACCACTTGGTTCAGCATAAGGCCCTTCGGAGACTTTTATAACCAAGTCAGAAGACCTCTCAGAGCTTCCCCCTGGCCCACTGTTATTCTTGTCTGTGTGTTCATTCATTTCCTCTTGAGTAACCCGAGTATTGTTCAGACACAGCAATCCAGGGCTGAGCATGCTATGGCTTGACTCCCGTCCTTGTTAGTATTTGTTTATAATAAGCTCAAAAATGAGTGGGAACCCTGGCTTTGCCACCTCGGATTTGACTAATCTTGAGTGCATGACGTATCCTTACTTAGTGATAAGTTCAGACTATAGATATTACATACAAATATCACAAAGATTATGTTAGGAAAGTGATGCCACATATTTAGTGTCATGCCCACCAAAGTCCTCAGACACTGGGTCTTTCCACAATGCATAGGTCCTGCATCACAAGAGGACAATACAACAGACAGGCTGTGGACTCTTCCTGTTCTCACATATGTTGTGAAACTGGTCACCAAGAAGCCCTCCCATGATGCTCACCTCTCTATATGATAAGCCCCCAAACAAAACAAAACTACAAACAGCATATATTTTCGAGCCAGATCCTACATGAGATTGGCTTATGTTATTTATTATCTGCATGTCTCTAGCAAGTTACTGACCTCTCTTAGCCAATCCTATAAAGTGAAAATGACATTGCCTTCCTGAAAAGATTCTTAAAAGGACTAAGTGAGGAAAGCATAAAGTGCTTAACACAGCTCCTGGGACAAGAGAATGCTGCAAATATCTGCCTTCATTCAGGGTTTCTGCTGTTATCAAATCTTAAAATAAAATAAAAGCATGCTTCATTGTAATTTTTACTACTGCAGCATAATGGCATCCAGGTGGAACCACACTACCATCATCTTCATTTAAGAATTCTACATCATTTGATGATTTATTAACCATAAGGAGAAATTCCCCAAGGGAGAATACAGTTAAAATAATTGTTCTGAAGAAAGCAGGGTAGACCAGTACGCTAGAGTCATTAATCACCAACACAACGTGCATCTGATGTGCTGGCTTTCGCAAAGCTTTCTTCTGTAACAAAGGAGAATTCACACAAAAATCTATAGTCACTTCAGCTCACAACTCATGGCATTTTCCAGCTGAGACTGGCAGTTGGGCAGAGGAGGGATCCTAGCCATTAGTCACTGCAAAGCAGCCAGAGCTTAATGGGCTTATTAATGAATTAATAACTTAGGGGTTATTTAGTGGCTGTTTTCTACTGAATAATGTCTATGAAATACTGCAAAAGTAACCCAGGAAATGAGAGGCTGTGATGCTGAACATGAGAAAGAAACTACCTCCCCCAGAGGCAGGCGAGACATGCTTTCAAGTCCATTTGGCTGCTACTACTACAATATAGCAGGAAGGGTCATTCTGTTCCCAGACACAGGCATCCTCAGCTGGAAGATCTGCCTCTCCTTCAAGAAACTCTCCTCTCCTTCAACAACAAAGGTCATACAGGCTAGTCTAGAAATCTATGTTGTTTTCATCTTGAAAGCTTCAAGGGGTGAACTAGTTTCTCAGGCCAGGAACCCAGAGAACCAGTGTTGGTTTAACATACACAGCTAATCCAAGAGGGATAAATTCAGAGTGGCTCCTTTGCTGTTTGCCTTGGAGGGTTGTGGTTTTACTGTAAAGACACTTAGCACACTGCTGCACTAGCAGGGAGAGGGAGTAACTATTTCTGAGTGCCTACTGTGTGTGATTTGGGGTGAGGAGCAGGTAATTTCAGATCTATCTCTGTTCCCATGGTCTATGTGCTTAATGGCTCATTTAAAACTGGATATATATTAAAGATATTGCTATTTTAGACTCTTTACAGAAGATCTTGTCTCAGATACTCATGAGAAATAGGCAGAGCTGTTCTCAGCCAAATTTCTTCACCTGAAATTGTTTAGCATAATTCAAAACAATTCCAAGGTATTTGCTCCTGTTTTTCTTGAGTCTGATCTGCACACACACACACACACACACTGTTCTCCTATGGTCTTATAACTATAGCTTTTGTGTAAAGTTAGTATGAACATATTAAAACATGCAGTTTAAAAAAAAGAAATTACCCACTAACTGAATTTCCAGGAAGCCAGTGTTAAAAATGTGATGTCTGCCTTGTCAGCCTTGGCCTGTATTTGCTTTTAAATCAGAAGCAAATACAGTAATTCTGCACCCACTCCTTTGTAACCTGCTTTTTATAGTTAAGAAAGCATGAACTCTTCTCCATATCATTATATATTCTACAGCATCATTTTAGTGGCTGTCTAGCAGCACTCTGCCCTCATTTACTTAGCTTGTCTGAATTAATTAGGTTTTACTGTCTGACAAATCTTCTCTTTTTATCCCCAGATTTCAACATCAGGCAGTCAGGTACTGAATAGCTGCCCCAAAATGCCAATTCTTTAGGGCACTTTTTCACAAAATGATCCAAGACACATGCCATTTCAAAACACCTGAAAATCCCCCATGAGCTTTCTCAATATGCAAACTTAGCTCCCTCATATTTTCAGCAGTAAGATAAGCCTGGAGTTGTGAAACCACGTGGGCTCTGGGTGCCACGCTGCAGAACCTAAAGAATGTGACTGAGTAAGTTTGGGATTTCACGGAGGTCTTGTTGAAAACCCGTGGGACCCGTGGGAAAACCAAACCCACACACAATTGTCCAAAGCCTTCATTATTCTGCTGGCAGCCACGTAGCAAGATTTGAGTTTCCAAGTTTGCCTCCTTTTCTCTTAGTCTAAGTTCAGAAACAAGTTAAAATCTGGACTGTCGCAAAACATGATGGGTAATTTGGGACTTACAGTTCTTTATAAAACAACAATTCATTTTAGGGCGTGCCATAAGTAGGCTATGTGATCAGCTCCGAGGCCCAGTGAGGCCTAAAAGCTTCCAATTCTGAGAATAGCTCCTTTTCCTCTTCCTAATTCCTCCCTGTCTCTTGCACCATTTCCAGCCAGTGAGTATCTCACCAAGAGGAGACACTGCCATGTAAGGTCTTCTCTGAGGAGGAAATGCCTCTGGAGAACCAGGGCCCACTTCTGTGCAGCTCCAACACATCCAAGCTACCTCCAGAGAAAACAGAATGGGCAGGCCTTTTCTCCTATCAGCAGCCATGTGTTCAACCTGACCAAAAGGAGCCTGTGACCCTGTCTTGGCCTTGCAGCCTCCTGGATCAACAGCATCTGAATGCAGAGGGGCACTCTTATCTTTAGGAGACAACAATGGTTTATATGCCCTGGACCAAAGTGTTATCGCTATCAAGAATTTTCAATGGCTCCTGAAATTCCCATGATAAGTCTCTCCTCAGAATTCAGCATGAAGGGTACCTTCGTAAGTGTAGAGTATTACACTTTAGATTAACACTCTAGTCCCTGATGTAATGCAGCTAGCAAGTGAAGTGCACCAACCACCTGCTTAGCATCTAGGATGAGGTTTGTGCAAGCCAGAGTCGGGCTTTGGTGGAAGTGCAAGGTCACAAAGAGCAGAGCTGGCCATCTTCCTGCTGACAGTGCTTCCCTGAAAAACAGTCTGGAAGCCTGACACACAAGACTATTATCCATGGCAATGCATTGCAACTACCTTGGAGGGGACCCAGAAGAAACTCTAGGCTCTGGCTTCTCACTCATGCATCTTCCTTCAAATGGCCTGACCCATTCTTCTAATCTTCCAGACCGTGTTGCTGCTTTGTACAAATGTGGATGGCCTGGAGTTGGAAGAAGTGATTCAACTCTGTCTACCATTTAGCCAAGAGCATGCACCCTGTGATTTCCCCTGGTTCCAGGGACCAGGGCTTGTACAATAGGGTATAAGAGAGTTTTCCAGTGTTTCTGATTGTTTACTGCATTTCCTGTGAAATCAAACAGCTTCTACAGATGCTTCCAGCAAAGACAGAAGTGGAGTGAACAACAGCTCCCCACAGGGCAATGCAAAGCCTCCGACTGATACAACTCTGTCTTCCCAGGAGAACTTTGACCCCAACCCCTGAAGATACCCAGGCTTACTTCTTATTCTTCTTTGCTCTCTCTCAGTTCTCTGTCTCCAGAACAACCCAATAAAACCTGGACTCAGACTCTGCCTTCCTCAAGGCTTCTCTGCAAGGGCTTATGCTTTATTCAAAGCCCAACAGCCTGAGAGAACAACACCTCTTCATTCCCTCTAATGAGCTTGCTTCACTTACGGCAGCTAGTCTCTAGTACTCACTGCTAGTCTCTAGTGCTCATCACTGGTCTCCAGTGCTCATCACTGGTCTCCAGTGCTCATCACTGGTCTCCAGTGCTTATCACTAGTCTCTAGTGCTCATCACTGGTCTCCTGTGCTCATCACTAGTCTCTAGTGCTCATCACTAGTCTCCAGTGCTCATCACTAGTCTCCAGTGCTCATCACTAGTCTCCAGTGCTCATCACTAGTCTCCAGTGCTCATCACTAGTCTCCAGTGCTCATCACTAGTCTCCAGTGCTCATCACTAGTCTCTAGTTTTCTTCACTAATCTCTAGTGTTCAGCAGTAGGTAAGCACAAAGAATCAGTGGCTTTTCCTCAACACCAGCATGACTGTTGTTGGTTTTTTGCGTGAATAGAATTTCAACACCGGGAATACCACACTAGAGTTTATTAGCAGGACAGCAGACAGAAATGCGGGAAGTGAAAGAGGAAAGGGAAGGGGGTCTTGTGTGAGCACTTTCTTTAACAGGGTGGGTGGGCCACACCCAGGGACATAGCAGCAGCTCTACTCAATTCCCGATTCTGGTCTTGGGAATGCTTACAACTGTGAGGACTCGAAACTTTAATATCACAAACCCTTGAGTTCTAGAATGGCCTGAGCAACTTTCCAAGGCCTGGCTTTAAATATAGCACTTGGTTCAGCCAAAAGAAGACAGGCTTAGCATTTGACAAGGCTACACTGGAGTCCCAGCTCTGCCTGGGACAAGCTTTCTAAGGCTCTTTTTCTCACCTGTAAAGAACAGATAATAGAAACTGCCTTGAGTATTTTTTTTTTAATTAATTAGAAATGTCACAGATAAAACAGCTAGCATAGGGTCGGAAACATGCTTTGTTCTCTAGGAAAGGTAGTTAGTAATACTGGTCACGTGTCTATTGTTTATCCCATGGTGGAATCTCTAGTGACTGATTTACAGTCTGGCTCTGTTGAAAAGGACAAACAAGATCCTGCCATATTTAAGGGTCTCTGCCTGAACCACATTCTCCATTGTTTCTTCATTCCCCTGTGCACCTCACCCTGCACTCAGCACCAAACAGTTGCTCCATAAATTAAGCTCCCAGGACCACCTCAGCCAGTGCTATACTTTTAATTGGCTCTAGTGAGATCAGCAGCATTTAAAAGCGCTCTGTCCACCACTATGAGTGACTGGGTCCTAACACCCAGCAGAGATTAGCTGTCTCTGGGAACATTTGAAACTGTTATATGTACCAGATGTAACTACTTCACAATCTTCCAGCCTCCTTCAGACCAATACTTCCCCTGCATATCCCACCAAAGCCCTGGAGCCCTACACTCTCCTGCAAGTGTTGATCTTTGACCTCTGCAGCTCAGACAGGAGTGAGGAAGGGACAGCTAGAGCCAGCACTGTGCTAGTGAAGAGTTGTATTATCTCAGCTAAAAATCCACCTCCTTCCACTCGGAAGCCATCCAAGAGTTAGCTCACACGGCATCAAAGCTAAGCCTCTGTATTCTGCAATTCATATTCCACCAGACTATAACTCCCTCCTCTTTATCTCTCCTTCCAGGAGGCTGTGAGCTCAGGCCTGACTATCTCTGCAGCAGGGCAAGGATGAGGACAGAGGATGGGTTCAGTGGGTTTTAGCAAGCAGGCTAGCAGTCCTAGGTAGATGGCCTTCTTCCCAACGTCTTCTCTCTTAAGGAAACTGCACATGGGAGTAGCTGGGGTCTCCACTTCTCTCCACTCTGCTGTGTTGATGATGGAGGATGCCCGCACAGCAAAACACAGCCCCAGCGGCTTCAGATCACAGCTGTCTCAGTGGCTCCAGCTCTCCCTGTTTGTGGTTGTCATGCATATCTCTTCTCTAGACAGTGAGTGAGTTCCCCTAGAGCAGGGAGAGGGGCTGCCTCCCCACAGAAACACACTCCATCCAGGCTGCCATGAAGATTTACTGAAATTACCCAGGCCACTTAGCTGCATCTCGGGCTTTGTTATACATATGATTCCACCCAAGACAGCTGCTGGAATGCAGAATGTTATTAGCTGGTGTAAAAAAGCCAATGTTTCTAATGCTCCCAGCGGCCCCAGACTTCTGAAAATGTGAAAGCACTGACTCTTCCAGGCAGGCTCAAGCTAGCTGCAGCCAGTTCTGTTTCTCAGTTCATTCATTCCCAGGTAAGCCAATACTGTCACTCTTTCAGCTATGACAACTGGCGTGACAGCATCTGAGTGAGGGAATCCGTTGCAAAGCCTCTATCCCAAGAAGCTAAGGCCCGAAGAACTTTCCAAATTAAAGCCCCGATGCTACATTCCGGGCTAACCACCAGACTCCCAGCTCCCACAGCTTGTCACTACCACCCTGGTTCTGGCAGTCAAGGCCTCAGCACAAGCTGGTACTGTTAATTCCCTGGAATTTTAAGAAGACCTTATCCTAAGCTAAACTTTTCCCCCTGCAGGTTTCATCTCTAGCTCCTCTGCTCTCTGAATATTTCATTTATGCCCAGGATAGAGTCTTAAATTGCAGGAAACCAGAATTCTGCAGCTCAATTAGCCTAATTTACAACCTGTCGTTTTTCTCACTTAACAATTAAAATAACACTATTTCTCAGTTCAATGTGGGCTCAGGGGTCCAGTGGAGAGCAAATCTACCTCCTCTATAGATCCAGGGTCATGTCTTCTAAAAGGGGAGAGCACACACAGCATTCTGAGTCTCAGACCATTTCCCACACTGTTAAGATCCTTACAGGGCAACATGGACCGAAGTCAAAGCATCCCTCCTTCCGCCCTTCCTGTTCCCTGTTGACAGCACTGTTTCTAAGTACTAAGAAAAGAATAATTTTGTTGTGGTTCAAATGAATACATGAACAAAGCGAAAGTAACTTTGCAAGGCAATTTCTTTTTTCAAATGAATGTGCCTAAACCCAAATGAGGCTAGAAAGCACACTCAGCCAAGATGGTCTGTCTTTTACCTCTGCCAGATGTAAGTAATCATTGATTATCATCTCGTTTGTGGGAGTTCAGTTTTATAATCTGCCTCTCCTGGCTGATCAGCACAAATGGAAAGGAGAAGTCAGGAAAACTGACCTTTGGAGGGTCGACTACCTTTGACTGAAAAAAAAAAAAGAAAGAAAGAAAGAAGCATCTCTCATAGGATCTGCTAGGAGGCAAGCCACAGCTCACAGCCACAGCTCAGCGCTCGGCTCTTCCCCTCCTTCCACTACAGGTGGACAAACACCCAGGACTTTGAAGAGCAGGTGGACTCATGAAGCATGAAGTTCTTTTGTTCTCAGCTTCTGCCAGCCATAAAGTTGCTGGGACCTCATGTCTCCTGTCTCTGTTTGTACGGTCACAGCATGAGGGAGAGCTGGGGGTCCCTCCTTTAGAGCCTCTAGGTGGTTTGTCCTCAATCTATATTGCTGATGCTTTAGTGCAGTACAAGGCACTGGTGAACATTGGCATCAGTAGACCAGCCACAGGTGTGTTTTAAGTTCAAATGGAGGATGGCTTGGGAAAAGTGAAGGAGAATGTTGGGGGAAAAAAAATCCCTAAGTTTGACAGTGAGAACACAACTAAATAGAGTCAAACTGTCCTTGTCATTAAAACCTCTTGGAAAGAATGAAAGGCCCAGCTCTGCAGGTAGACCATGTCACTGGCTCTGGAAACTGATTGTAGGAGTAGAGAAAGGTCTATCTCCTATAGAAATCACAGATCACTGCAAAGCCGCCTCCATCCTTCAATGGATGTGTTTGTGACACACACACACACACACACACAAATCATTTACCAACTCCAGTCTACAAGGAACCAGGTCACAAGGCCATACTTTCTCTTCCTTACTCCATCAGCTGAAAACTGGGGTAGCTGTTACTCCCCATTTCTGTTTATATTGTTCTTTCTATTTTTGAAAACTAATTTTGAAGCTCATCAGAACCTGGACTAAAATATACTTTTAATTTGGTTATTTTAAAAGTCTCATTAATGTCTCAAGCATACGTCACATGTGGGCACCAATATATATGCCAGACATTTGCAAGCCAGTGAAGGTTAATCAGCACTTGATGTAGTTGCGTATGTTACAAGCCATCTTGCTGTCCCACTGCATTTTCAAAGACTACATAAATATGTAATCTATTCCTCTTTTCCTATCACAACATTCCACTGGGGCGATTCTGATGAACTGTGTCCCCGCTGTCTCTGCAATAAAGTGTTGCGTGGAGGCTGATGGATAGATACTGGTTTTGAGTGGAGAGGATTTCTGCAGCCATCCATAAACCTGGCTCATTTAAATTGCTCGCTGTCGACTACCTGAGAGGAAAGAAAAGGCTGTCTTTAAATAATAATAATAAAGAAAGAAACAAGTGTGGCTCTATTGTCTGGAATGGCAAGCAGAATCCTTATTTCCAGGCAGCAGGCCTGAAGGACCACTGACTGTGATAAGGTGTGGGTCTGTCATCTCAGCTTCCTCCCCCAGGAACCTGCCTCTGGTCTCAGAGAGAAGGTAAGAATGTGAAGGTTCTCCTCCCTGCTGCCGGTCTCTGGTGAGCAGGAAAGGAGAAAACACTTTAGATGCCCAGCTGTATCTGAAGCAAAAATGCAAACAGGTTCTGGGGTTTCCAGGAATTCACCCCTTGGTGAACTGGGAATTAAAGGCCAATCTGTTATTGCTCATTGTTTAATTTCTTCTTTAACAAGTAGGGTGTTGGGCCCTTCTGAGGCCATGGGGTTGAGGTCCAGTATAAATTCCTAAGCCTTCCTAGAGTTTAGTGACCTGCCTCTGGCCATAAACTCCACGTGTGAGTGACTCAGCATAGCCTGATCTAAAAGCACCTCTGCCTAGCCTCTGCTAACATCCTATTGGCCCCACCCACCTACTCCATCCCAAGACTCCCACCCTCTTCTAACAACCCTATATAAGCCCCAGACTGATGCAATCAAGTGAATTCTTGCTTCAGTAGGCTTCCAACTCAGCATGTGATTTCCCCCTGTGGATAGGGGGTGCTGAGTCATCGAGACCCACCATCTGGATCCAACCCCAGGGAGAGGCCAGCTGGTCTGGATCTCCCTCCGCCCTATCTGCCAGACAGAAAGAGTCTGGCAGTGGGGTATTCATAAGGAATGTTAAGACTGTGGCCCCAGAGCATGCATGACAACAAAGAAGAGTCTGGCCTTCTACATTTCACCTGGTTGATAAAAATGTTTTCTTAACCCTTACACATGCTGCCAAGGCAGCAACATCTTGTCATGGAGATTTGCTGATCAGTTCTCCTGCTTCTCCATGTGGAATAGGACTTCATTCCTTCACAGGCTTGCCCAATGGCAGACAATGTTTTCAGGAAGGCATTCTAGCCGAGGCATACACCTCACACTCACACGTTAGCCTCAAGATCTACCAACTGATACAGCTGTGAGCTGAAACCTGTAACAACCTATTTCCTCCATCTCAGCAGAAATTTGTCCAATTTCTGCCTCAGAGAAAGGAGGAAATACACACAGATACATCCCAAAGCCATATTTCACAAAGGTTATGAAGCCTGTGTGAGACATCACAAAAACTACCCAGCTGAATTTTAAGCTGTCTCTCCTGGGAGTAAAAGTTCACAGACTCAAGAAAAATTGTTTGGGGAAAAAATATCTATTGAAAAACCTCACAGAACTCAAATGACAGATTCTTTTGCCCTTTAATTGATTTGGGAGTAATATTTTACAACTACTTTTGAATGAAGCACCCATTAATTCCTTAGTCCTTCTATTACATGGAAAATATCAATAAGGAACTAGCCAAAGAGTGTGGTGAGGGATGCTGGGATAAACACTGAAAGATCATGATTTTTAAGTGACTGCACCAAGATGCTAGGGTAGGAAGCACCACCTATCATCACACAGAAATGCTGACTAACCAAAACATAAGGTCTAAAACGCCTTTATGAGAACTCCAGGAGTCAGTAACAAACTCACAGTCCTCAGACAACTCAACACCAACAACAAGGTCACCCCAATGAGTAGTGAGGGCATCCCATTCTGTCACATCTCTCCCAAAGGCAGAGCAGTTGTAACCTGCAGGAAGTGTCCAACTTGTAGATCTCCCCTCTGCAGAGAAACCTGAGTAGACTCTTACTTCTCAGTGTTGTGAGAAAATTCCTGTTAGGAGCAACTGCAGTGAGGACAATCCCCAACAGTGATTTCTCTCTAACATCCTGGGACTGGTTTCCATCCTGCCAGACTCAGAGCATTGGGGTTCTCCCAGTACACTGTGGATGTAGGGGTATCAGATACTCTGGTTTGCTTTCTGTTACTGCGATACAATGTGGACCAGAAGCAACTTGGGGGGTGAAAGGGTTAAGGATTCATGTGGCTTACAGGGTACATTCATCACTGAGGGAAGCCAGGACAGGAACTCCGGGCAGGAGCTGAAGCAAAACCCATGTAGGAGTACTGCTTAAGGGCTTGCATGCCATGGCTGGTTCAGGCTGCTGGAATACTACACTGTAAAGCCAGCAAAGCTTGCTAAAGCTGAAAAAATTCACTGGGCACATGTCTCCTCTCTTGGGGTGGGAAGAGAAGACTGGAATGTGACTACAACAGTCCCTCAGAGGCCCTCAGAGAAGAGACACTAATTCAATAGACCCCACTCTTTTGGAAATCCCAGTACATACCTATAGAAAACACCTCCCCAGAGAAAGGTTTAAGGAACCCCCAGAATAACTAGCTATACACAGGAGAAGGTCTGACAGACAGGGTGAACAACGACCAAAGAAACAGCTATTTTTCAAATGTACGGGTGCAAAGACAAAACTACAGAGTCATGCAGGAACCAACAACTAAACCTCAGAGACTGCCCCAGAGGAAGAGAAGTACATGAATGTCCTGGAAAAGAGTTTAAAGAAACATTATGAAGACATTAAATAAGGCCAGAAAAACAAAAACAGTCATAATACCTGGGAAATTTCAAAGGAACAAAAGCTTCAGTGTTCCAGAAGGTGCTAGAGGAATTGTTGATTTCACTAAAGCTTGTTAAACCACAGAATTAGACAACAAAAATACCAAGCATGCCCAAAGATAGGTCATCTGAAATTCTCCGGTCATGGGAGAAAAAAAAATTTTAAATAATAAAGAAGACTTAAAAGATACAAGGAGTGTGCCTGGTGTGTCTTCTGAAAATGATAAAAGAGAAAAAAACCTAGCGAATGGCCAGAGCCATCCACAACATAAAAACAAGAAAGCTGTCTCTGGCTTGAAGAAGCCCAAGATGCCATCCACAACATAAAAACAAGAGAGCTGTCTCTGGCTTGAAGAAGCCCAAGATGCCATCCACAACATAAAAAACAAGAAAGCTGTCTCTGGCTTGAAGAAGCCCAAGATGACTCAACTAGCAAAACTTGTGCAAGACTATTAATATCAGAGAAGACTTTCAAAGGAAAAAGGCAAAAAGACTCATATATAAGGGAGGCTATTGGTGTGCTTCTCAGCCTGAGCCTGGTGGACCAGAAGGCAGTAGATCGAGAGCCAGAAGGAAATAGATTTTAAAAATTAGAGTGAAATAGAGACTTCCCTAGATAAACAGAAGCTGAGAGCCAGGTCACCGCAAGAAAAGTACCAGGGCATCCTTCAAGTCAAAAAGACACGGCCCTAGACAACAGCACAAAGTGCATAAAAGAACACAGTGAAAACAAATGTACAGCCAGACCCAGGACTCTTTAACACTCTACTGGGAAACAACTGTTAATTCTGGTATGAGTTCTAAAATGGAAGTGGGAAAAAATACAAAATATTTTAATGGATATAAAATTAAGAGAATAGAATTTATAAATGACAAAAAATGAAGGGAAAATAAAGAATAAAATTTGTGTTTATGCCTCAAGTTATTAGCTTAAAATGAATTATAGCAAAATAGGACATACAGACGATTTTACGTAAGCCTCTGTGGTAACATTTCTCCCACCATTACCACCCCACACATTATGTAACTTCTTTTTTAGTAGTTATTCTAGATGTAAACGGATTAATTATTCAAACAAAAGAAAGAGTGGCTAAATGGATGAAGAAAAAGAATAAAAATAAGAACCAACTATACTCTGAATTGATTTCATTCTCAATAATGCAAATTGTTCTCTAAGTGAACTTTTTAATTGACAATAGATTCTTTTCTGGTACAATCCATCCTGACGACAGATTCCCTCCCTCCCTCCCTCCATTCCTCCCAGCTTCTCTCCACCTCCCCTCTTGCCCAGATCCATTTCTCCTCTAGGAAAGAGCAGGCTTCCAAGAGCCAACAATCAAACACACCAAAGCAAGACATAACAAGACAAGGCAACATCTCTCAAGTTGAGTCTGGGCCAGGCAACCTAACAGGAGGAAAAGAGTCCCGAGAGCAGGCAAAAGAGTCAGAGATATACTCACTCCCACTGTTAGAGGTCCCACAGAAGCACCAAGCTAACAGCCATAGCATACACACAGAGGTCTTGTGCTTGCTGCTTCAGTCTCTGTGAGCCTATACGAGCCCTGCTTAGTTGACTCAGGAGGTCATGTCCTCCTACTGTCCTCCATCGTCTCTGACTCCTCCCCCCTCTTTTTCAGGGTTCCTCAGTCTCTGAGAGGAGGGAACCCAATGGAGACTTCCAATTTAGACTCTCCCTATGCATAGTCTGGCCATAAACCAGTGTTTTCAACCTTCCTAATTCTGTGACCCTATAATATAGTCCCTCATGTTGTGGTAGCCCCCAATCATAAAATTATTATCATTGCTACTTCATAACTGTAATTTTGCTACTGTTATGAAATCATAATGTAAATATCTGTGTTTTCAGTGGTCTTAGGCAACCCCTGTGAAAGGGTCATTTGACTCCAAAGGTATTATATCCTACAGTTAAGTTATTTCTTAACTCAGGGGGGAAGGAGAAAGCAAGATAGATATCAGTCACTCATTGACAAAAAAAAAAAATTAAAACTGTTATAGTGTCTAAAGTGCCCCCCCCCACTACAGAAATCCAGGGCAAACTCTAAATAACACTAATTTCCCAGTGCTATCCTTTACAGAAATAAGAAAATAAAACTCTAACATTTAAACAGAACCACCTGCATAGCAAATTCATCTTGAGAAAGGACAAGACTGGAGATATCTTGTTTCCTGACTTCACAACATACTGCAGAGGAATGGTACACAAAACAGTGTGGAAGGGCTATGGAACAAGCAAGTGTGCTGAGGCGGGGTGAAAAGCTCAGAAACAAAGCTCTTCAGCCAGGGCACCAAGCTACAGAATGTAGAAATCACAGTCTTTTTGAACAACAGATCAGGGAAAAAAATAAATTAATGGGCAAAAGGATAAAATTGGACCTTTATCATGTGACACCTGTAAAAAGAAAAGAATAAGCTCAAAAATTTCCTGGAAGAAACCATGGTAGTAAACCACACAACAATGGCTTTGGCACGAATGACAATGTCAAAAACATACAAGTGGGTTCCACCAAACTTTCAGGCTTCCCAGCCACAGAAGAAACAAGCTATATCCTATAAAATGGGAAGATGTGCTTGTAAACCATCATTGGGAAAGGACTCCTATCTGCAATACAGCAAGTGTCTATAATGTAATAGTAGAAAAACAATCTGCATGGAAAATATACACAGGATCTGAAGAGACATCCTATGAAGAAGTCATGCTAGCAGTGCACAGGGACATGAAAGATGTCCAACATGTTAATTACCAGGAGAAGACAATTAAGCCAGGACCAGCATCTCACTGGTTAAGATGATCATTTCCAAACAATATTTATTGTTTTCAAGGATGCAGAGAACAGAGCAGAAGTGCCCTGTGGATGAGAATATAGAACAGAACAGCCACTATGGGAAGCAATATACAGGATCTTTAGAAACTTTAATCCAAACTACCATGTGACCAAGCAGTCCCTCCACGAAGAATTTGTATGAAATAATTGAAATCATGATTCCAGTGAGAATTTGTCCAGTGCAAGGATAGGACAGAATGGGAGTTGATACTGAGTGAGTTAAAGTTTTAGTCACGTAAGATGAAAAGTCCTAAGTACCAGCCATGTGAAGATACACATATCTTCAGCACCACACAGTACACTCACCACCTCAATGCAGACAACTGTTATGCGTTCTGAATATGCACATCCTGTGAGACTTTGTCAAAATAATTTAGTATTTTGATTGATAAAAGATTTTAAAAGAAAAATGTGTTGAGTTAAATGATGCAATTTGAAATGAGGGTGAAAGTTATTGATTAAATAAAAACCTACTTACTATGGTAGTAGGTCCTATGTAGGTCGTTATGGTACTATCTCAGGGAGATAGGTTTTGTTTTGTTTTTTCAAGACAGGGAGAAAGGGTTGCTCTGTAGATCAGACTGGCCTCAGACTCACAGAGATCTGCCTCTGCCTGGCAAGTGCTGGAATTAAGCATTCCATTTCATGCCATCCCCTCGAACCAGAGAGATGTCACCTTTATGCAATGAGCACATGGATTCTGCTCTTAGGCTTTCAGTTCTTTGGGCAGTGAGGCCAGGATGGGACGTCTCATCCTCACCTGGCCAAGGAAACCAGATCTGTATACACACAATTCTCTCAGAGAGCTCACATTCATGCTCTGAGTAATGTCTGCATATGAGGTTCCCAAGAGTCCACCAAACCAGAAGTACTCTAAGCAGCTTGTGATGTAGTATCCAGCAATTCTTCCATGCCCCTTCCATGCAAGACAGAGTTCTGCTGCAGGTATACAAGAAGTTTAGCGAAGGGACAGGTCCCTTTTACAACTCACATTTACAGTGGACATGAGCACACAGACTCGTGCTCCTACACATATTTAACTATGACAGAGAGTAGCCAAGTTGTGGAGAAAACAAAGCTGGATCAGTGGTCCATAGAGTGATGGATGCTAATACTGCATGCAAAACACTTAGCTGTGGCCTCTTTGGGAAAATTACTGTAGAGGCAAACGTTGAGAATATTGGGAATATGTAGCTCAATGGTCAGTGCTTTCCTGCCTAACATAAGAGACCACATGGACACACAGGAGGTAAATCAAGGTGGGAGAAAGCATACATACAAAGGTCACAGAGCCTTTCAATTTAAATGATTCTCAACAAGTGGACCTCTAAAGGGTTGTGCCAATTCACACTGAACCAGCCATAGCTGGAATGCCTGGTGTTCCATTCCACCTCAATTATCTGTGCTTCCTTTCTTTTCCGTTCAAAGATCACCACTCCCAGGTGTTAACTCCTCTTCATGGAAATGAGAATGGCAGGAGGGGAAATGGAAGACTTCCCGTGAATATGTACACGCACACACTCATACACACCATTTGACAGGTGTTTCAGTTCATCTTTATCAACATTCTGAAGGAAGCATTAACAAGGAAAAAAAAAATCCATGAAGCCAAGAAACAGTAAGAAATCAGAGCGAGAGCCCTCAGCTCTTCAGCTGGAACTGTAGTTGACCTCAGAGAAGCCTGGATTCAGGGCCAAAGCTCCTTCAGAAGGCAGGCTGCATCCTCATCCTGGGCTGTGGAGAAACAGCAGGGATAATCCCATGTCCAAGGGCCCTAGCCTGAGCAGAGATGTGGCCCTGGGTAATGTCCGGCATATGCATTTTATTTTCTTCCACTGAATCTTTTAGCAGCAGAAGCTTATATCCCCTGATGTGCCGGGAATTTATCTAAAGCTGAAGTAAGCTACTGTCGGGAAGATGTGGATATGAATAATTAAGCCCCTATTAAACATGCACACATCTTGTAATAAATCTCAAATTAGAATGTGCCAAGATCTTGTTAAACCTGCCAACACATATTCTTAAATAAGGTGGGAATACAATTTGAAGCTTATCAGGAGACTCAACCTTTCATGAAAGATGCCATTTCTCTGCTCAGAATTTTAATCCGAAGATTACCTGACTCGGCTCTGCTATCCTCCCATTGTGTTTATGCCCATTGTAAAAATCAACCATGTAATTTCTCTTGGGATGTCCTCAAATGGGGTGCATTTTAATACATGTTGTATTAAACCTTATTATTTCTGATGAAATGGTGTCCAAAAGAGCCTTTCTCTGAATACACTTCATTTAAATCCTTAAAAGTAGTAATTTGCATTCATCATTGACTTAAATAGATCTTTTGAATATCCAAGTGTTGTGCTGTCTGGTGTAGGGAAGAGGGACAGGCTCTGTGGCTGAGTGGACTCCAGGAACATTACCAACTTTCCACCCTAGATCGGTACTGAAGCAGAGCAGTCACAAAGAGTCCACACCAAGTACAGTCAGTAATGATAAATACAGTTCTCTGTACCCCAGTCATGGAACTGCCGGTATCAATAACAGCATCATGATGCTTTAATTTGATGGTAAGAAACAACAAAGGTGTACTTTCATAATCTTACAAACAACATGCAAGATTAAAAGGAGAATAAATAGCATAAAGGACTGGAGTGTTACATATTGGTCACATATAGAAGCCAACACAGCCAGGGGAAAGGGACAGGAAAGGGACACAGTGCTTAAGGCACTTGCTCTCAACCCCAGGAAAGAAACTGAAGACATCCCCAGCCTGTCACAATTACTTAAATCACACTCTGGGATTTCCTATTCCAGTAAGCTGCTACATTGTTTAAATACAAGTCTTAGTTTTTATACACAAGCTATGTAGCCTTAGACAAAACAAATAACCAGCGAGGCTTTGATTTTTTTTTTCTCTGTAAGGTGGACAATAATAGGCAGACAGGTTCCAGCATTGCTGTGAAGAAAATGAATTCACATGGTAGACAAGTCCCTCACACATGGTGAGTACTTGCCGGCGTGAGTGGAGGGAGGGCACTTCCAGCTGCCTTTTCTATAGTGGGTTTTTCATCATGTGAAAAATCATGTGGACTCTCAAGCCATAGAATCAACAGGGAAAAGTCTCACCAAGAATAAAAAAGAACATAACTGTATTGTTCTCATGGACACTTATAGTCACACATTGGAATTAACCATCCATTATCCACAGCCAGCTGTGACCCCATTTAAGGAACAACAACCCATCACAGCCTTTTCTGCTCCCTACATCCAACTGATTGCCGAATTGCTCTTTGCTAATAAGTGTGGAGCAATTTCTAAGACATGATTATACTCACCAAAGTTTTCCATTGGTTTAGTCTACCTACCTACCTATTTAACTGCCTCTCTACCTATGGATCATTTATCTATCTAATCTGTCTACCTATGTATCTCTGACTGGTTTTGTTTCTCTGAAGAAAAACTGATAAACACAGATGTCAGTCACCACAGAAATCCAACCAACACACTCCAACCTTTGCATGCAAGTGCTAACCTTGGGAAGTTAGCAATGTGTGTTAGAGCAATCTATATGGTGTGCTGTTTTCAGATGCCTAAAGGTTCGGCAGAGCCTGAACAAGGCTAAAGGGAAAGCTGCTGGTCTAGAGTCCATCTCCATTCGGTGTTTGTGTCAATCCTCACCCTCCCTGGCTCTCACACTGGGCTCGGGGG
Organism: Sigmodon hispidus; assembly: GCA_004025045.1. NCBI lineage: Eukaryota > Metazoa > Chordata > Mammalia > Rodentia > Cricetidae > Sigmodon > Sigmodon hispidus. The sequence continues at coordinate 25,933 of PVIH01002347.1, read as the reverse complement.
AGATATCTCCTTATGTGGCTAGAGCTTGCCCAGCCTCTGTAGCATGCTGTGTGGTGCCTCACCTCTGCTATACCAAGTCTTTCACCAGGCACTGTTGCTGAAAATTAGCTCTTTCATCACGATGAGCTGCCCAGAGCACAGGAGCTAAGAGATGACCTGTGGGCTCACTTCCTATTATGTATGTCCCTGCCCTGTCCCCACCTTTTTCTCTCTGCTCAGCACCCCTGGCTAAGGCTGACAATCCCAGGCACTGTGGGGGAAGTCATCCTATAGAAGGCAGCGTAAGGGGGGAGGGGCTGGCCCTGGAGTCTTCCGCTCTTCCTTCTCCTTACAACAGCTTCAGCCAGAGTGTAAACAGTCACTGATGTCTAGTCAGGTTAGCAAAAGCCAGTTCAGCTCCATGCTTCAATTTATCAACATTTATTTTAAAGATCTGTCCCTCTATAATCTTAAGATATGGTAATGTTCTAAGCCTGACATCCTATGGACAACAAAAAGCACATGTGAAAGCAAATGTTAAGGCTCAGGTATTTAACCTGCTTTCAGTCCCACCCCCCAGCACACACACACACACAATCTTTTAATGTGTACATGATGAGGGGCTATGGAGCAGTAGTCAGAGGCAGTGGAGAAATGAGGCCACGCCCACCAGGGCTCACTATTGTTCAGGAGTCCTCAAAGCCTGTTCAGTTTAGTTTGTTAAGGAAAGCTATGTGACTCTACCCAGTCCTACATTCACCTGGTAATTATCACTTTTATCTAAGGAGTCACATGTCAAGTGTCACTTAGCTATAATGAGTTTCATCATGCCATTTCTTCATCCAGGTCCATGACAGGTACTCTGTCTACCATACCATTTAATAATACATTTGACATTACAAGTAGGGAGATGTTCATATGGCTATTTTACAAATGAGAGCCAGAAAGATTCAAGGACTTGGCTTCCGCTAAGATCCAAATCACACCATGATATGTGCAGAAACAATGTTGCAAAACTCAGGGGACCGAGCCTCTGAGGGAGCGAGGTAGGTGGATTGTGAGGAGGAAGGATTTCAGTCAAGCCTAAGAAGCATGATGGCAACAGCCAGTACATCGGACTAAGCAACGCCCTGATGGATAGCGTATGACTGTTACCAGGTGGTCGGTCTGGCCACTCTGATGCCTCTGAAACCCACAAACGGGGTTGAGTGCACACAGCTGTGCCTGAGGACAAGCACTCGAGAGAGGATGGGATAGAGTGAAGGTGGACATTTGAGCTTCGACACTAACACAAAGGCAAAAGACACATTTGAATTCAGATTTAAGAACTAGTTAGAGATATCTGACAATGCTATAATATAACATGGACACAGCAGATTTTTGCAGAGAAGCAGGTTCTTGGCACCAAATTAGAGGCACTGTGTCTTCGTTCCCAGAGACTGGGATGTCTGACTTGCGGCATGAATCCCTGCCAACTACCCATGTCTGAGCTCTGAAGGGTCTCTCTCTTGGCCCATGAATAAGACATTTCTCCCCTGTGCTTCCCTCTGTGTTCCTTTTGTGAGCATCCCCAGGCCTGGATTTCTCAGGCTGGCCAAAGCAGATGCTTCTGAAGGTACTTGGCAGTAATTTATGCAACACATCAGATGTTCCAGCCCCTAGAAACACAGAGGCAGGCACTCAAATCTGGTCAGAGCTGAGGAGTGGCTCTTCTGAAAACAATAGGCATGCACAGAGTGCATCTTCAAATACACAAGCTCTTCAGTGAGTCTATGTGTGGGGAGATAGATCCAAACAGCCTCTGCGCCTCAACAGAAGGAAAAAAAGAAAAAGGAAAGAGCCTCAAAAGCAGCAAGATGTAGAAGCATCATGTCCAAAGCACCGTTATTAAAATTAAGCTTATTAAATAGGGGAATTTAAACAATATCTCACTGGGGACCAGTGTAGCCCCCTCCCTGGGGTCTCTGCCAGAAGAGTCATCCATCCCTCCCTCTGTTATTCATATGATACTTATACAATGAATTCCTCAGAATTCACATCTTCCCAAGAAGGGATCCTGAGAGACAAGCTTGCCTCAAAACAGTGGAGACCCAGAATGTGGACTCAAAACAAAACCCAGAATGTGGAAGCATGCAAACAAGATTCTTTTCTGTAGAGGCTTTCTAAAAAGTGTTCTTTGAACTGTCTGAGCAATGCTCCCACCAACAGGAGCAGAACCATGCCCACCTGTCCCCAGGCAACCAAACCATAAATGTTGTAGTAAGGTTTGTTTGAGAGGGTTGGTTCGTTGTTGTTGTTGTTGTTGTTGTTGTTGTTCTCAGGCAGTTCAGGGTCCTCTAGGCATTGAGTACAAATCTAAATGGTTTGAGAAAAGTTTAATTAGCCAGGTATAAAGGACAGCAAGAGACTGTCATGGAATCAGGCCCCATGCTTCTTATCCTGTTGTTCCACAATCTTTGCAGATCAGACAATGTTTTTGTCCTGGTCCTCTGGTTTTGAAGATAACCTTCATAAGAAAAATCAATCATTAGAAGATAGTTTTCGGTTCTGAATGAAGCAGTATCCCAGACTCTGAGGAGCGGTTCCTGTAGAGGTCAATGAGATACCCAGACAAGACACCTCATTTTCTCATAGCCATGTTGACATTTACAATCTCTGCCCTCTCAACACTCCGGTTGGATCAGATTCTGCCCATAGATACCTGCATTGTCCTGCCTTTCCTTGGAGAGTTGCACACAGTAGTTAGACTGCAGTGTCCAGTGCCCTGGAGGGGTGCATCTCTAGTAACATTTGAATCAGCTATTGCTATGAAGCCAGTACATCAGTGTTGTCTCCCGGGAACCCCCATCAGTGTTGGTGCTGACACATGCATACAAACTTGCAGGGCATATTCAGGGAGGCCCAGCACAGCACAGCAGTTGCCCGGGGCTTGGGCAGGAGGGGAGAAACAGGGCCTTGAAATTCTGGGGATGGATGGAAATGTTCCCCAATTAGAATGTGTGATGGTTGTACAACCTGTAAATTCGACCGAAAGTTACTGAATTGCACATTTGAAACAGGCTAATGCTGTAATATTAAATTAGGCCTCCGTAAAACTGTAAAAGAAATGCATTCATTGAGTAGCTAATGATATGGGGGAAGCAAGTTATGAAACAACACAGAACATAAAGTATCACATCATCTGCTCCTAACTGTTTAGTCTACATTCCTGCACATGCAACCACAGAAGAAATACAGGAATTAAGAATACCAAAAGGCCTGTGCTGTCTTTGTTAATGACAGAACTACAAGTCTGTATTTCATCTTCACCTCTCCATACAGTCCAAACCTCTACACATCTACATATCCATGAACTGCTTTCACAACCAAGAACTGAAACCAAGTAGCAAAGGGCACTGCAGAGCAATGGATAGAGACAGCAAGACAGGAAAAGCTAACTGAGCTTCAGGAAGCAACACTCCCAGCCATTGCCACCACAGGTTACTCAGCCCAGAGAGGAGTGGAGGCCTCTCTTCAGTGAGCAACCTCTTGCTCAGCGATTGTGTTCCTAGAATGGTGGTTGTGCCTGCAAGAGGGAAAGCAAATGATAATCCCCATATTGCCACATATACCAGTTCCTCAAACAGTAAATCTATGTGTTCGGTTTAATATGAACAAGAACCACATTGTTAAGAGTCTGGAGGGCCCATCCCCAGCTCAGAGAGGCATACGTATTCATACAAATGTTTTCCACTTGTGGGGGAAAAGTTATTTTCTAGAAATACACAGAATTGCATATGAGAAAATAAACTGACCTAACTAATGATGGGATGAATATCACACTGTTCTTAAGACAGCACAATGACAGAATTTTCTAAACCTATGGCTATTTTGTACCATGCTAGCATAAAAATTTTCTGCCTTAGGTGCTAAGCCTAAGAACAAAGATCAGTCTGCTAAGGTCAATCTTACAATTTGTTGGTGGGAAGCATCCTAAACTTGGGCAAAGGCGTTGCTGGTTCCCAGCTGGAAAGCTTGAAGGCCATTTCCTGAGCCAGGCAGCATAGCTCTGCCTAGCAGAGTGATGGGGCCTACAGCCTGGCTGATGCCATTAAACCCATTCCTTCAGCCCACTGCTGCTGGGGCTGTGGGCACACTGTTGGCTCTTTATTCTCTCCTGCAGGGTGTAGAACTAGACTGTAATAGACCAGCTCTCCACTGGTCATTTAAAATGTGGGTCTGCACAGTCTCAAGCCACACCATGGTCAGTTCCCACCAATGCACCAGTAAAGATTCACTAATGAGAGGGGTCAAGCTAAGCAGAGAACACAGAGAAAAGAGACTGGGCTGTTGTCTTGGCTCCCTGGCATGTCTCTGGGCCTGGGCAACAGTCGCTCTGAGGGTACTTCCTAGGATGTACAAACTGCCCCTTCAGGTTTTGCTCTTTCATCTTTTTGCATGAATAGCTTTTTTGTAATTTATATCCAGAATACCCTTGGATGAGGAACCTACAAAATCCCATTCTTCTCCGGGTTCTCTACCTGGAGACATTAACAAAAGGACATCCAGAATAATGCAAGTTGCTCCTCCCAGGACTAGAGGCCAAGAGGCTGCACATACAACAGGTACCTGAGTACACTGAGCTCAGGTAAGGGCCCAGTGAGGGCTCCAGGGTCAGGAGAACAGTCCCTAAGGATAGAGCAAGGGACGACTCCTGCCTGGATAACCATTATGTCCCATGCACCTGCAGCATCACTAAGAGCACAAGCCTGGCTTCCCTGATGGCTCAGTCAATAGTCACTGAGAATCAGCCTTTTACAAACATTAATTGCAAGCACAGACTTGCGTTGTTAAACATACAATAGTGGAGGTAAAAAAAAAAAAAAAAAAAAAAAAAAGGCTGGCCAATGAACAGAAAGCAGGCCTGTTTGATGAACAGGCCAAGCCTGTTTGCAGAACTGTAGGCTGGAACTCCAGGAAGGCAAGCCTAGACTGGGCAAATGAGCCAGTCTTGTCTTCAGCCCGGGCCATCACATGCCTGATCTGTCTGTATCCGAGAACACACAGTCACTGCAGTTTTGTATAACTGCAAACTCTTCATCTGCATCTCGAGAGTGACACAGATTTTGCATCATACTTTCTATACCAGGTACCATTAGCCCCTGACATTAGACTCCACAGTGTCCTCCACTTCTGTACATTCTAATCATAAGTATCCATGCAACACTGGCTCCAGCAACCATCCAACTAAAGCTAAAATTAAATAACAGTTCACAGTATGACCAGAGACTTCAGTCTCTCACTCTTAGAATGATATGTCTACAGACTAAACACACACACACACAATTCAGTGTGTAACATCATTACACTCTGATGTCCCTATATGGATAAGCTTTATTGTTTCTTCTGGTCTATCACAAAATATTAATAAATCTCCATGGGATAGGAATACTGAGAGTATTAGTTATGAGACCAGACTTCTTAACGATGTAGCCTCTCCACTAAGAATGTGACTTTTCGAGGCCTCCTCCCCCTCCAGAGGGGTGGGTGCTCCATCTTTGGACTAGGGCCAGCCTCTGGTAGTGGTATCCAAAGGCAAGTCTGAGAATACACACCAAAGTGTTGAACAGTAAATATCATGTGGCAAAAACTGAAATGATGACTGTAGCCATAGCTATTTATTTCATTAAGTATATGCTGTCATACCAGGGTACAGATACCTGTCTGCTTCAGAAATAGAGAGATAAATGCGCATATGGACTCTCCATCAACCAAGGCCCAGAGTAGATCTGAGAAAACCAACATGCTCCAGAACATAGCCATCAACACTCACCTCAGGATACCCATTCTCTACTATATTTGGTCCTAGCTTAGTGCTGGACTCCATCCCAGCTCTAGGGGGGAGCACTGATTCACACCTATGCCAACCAAAGCATTGTATGTTCCTGGCTACTGTGATTATATAATCCAATTAAAACCAAGAAAAAACTTTAAAATGTTCCCACAACTAAGAGACATTTTCTACTAAGTGTAATATATGGGTTGTTTCAGTGAAGCGGCTGTGGGTGGCACACCTCTGAGAACACAGCATGCCTCTAAATAGGCCCAAACTGAGGTTAAAGTCCAACACTTAGAATCTGGTCCTGACGGTATCTGTGCCTTCTGTATTGAGCTAACATTGAAGCATGAGCATCCTATTGAATTCTCAGTTGCATTTTAAAATTTCCCATCCCTGGCTTTCTTTTGAGAAAAGTACTTTGTCTCCTAGTGCTGGAATGTTCTAGTCTGGTCTGTGGATTAAAATGTTTGGTGCTGATTGGGGGGGATGATGTGGGCAGAGAAGCTTTGCTCATGTTGAGCTTTGAATGAACCATAAACTCTGATTTGAAGTTACAGCCTTGCTTCATACTGCTCTGTGGAGCAGATGCCCTGAAGAAGTGGCTTGGATGACAGATGGCAAACCTGAACCCCTGGGACATGTGTTCCTAATATGAAGATGCCACTGTCGAAGCCTGAGAGCACAGGCCTGCCCTGGGAGGCCAGTCCAGGCGTGAGGCACAGTGCGTCTCTACACATGACAGCTTCTGACCCCCTATTGTCTCATCCTACCAGGTGGGTTGGACCATGACATTTACAAGGGACATTCACTGGAGCACAGTGTGAAACTGCTCATAAATTCTACTTTATTGACCTCTTTAAAGAAAAATATATTTGGTTAAAATGCACACAGAAGGTAGATAGTTAAGAGACTTTAGATATTCAGCTATGGTCCCCGAAGAGACCTTGATCTTGGATTTTAACAAGAAAGGTGAACTGCCCTCCTCTTCTGCATAGACTCAGGCCAGTATTACTTGACATTCACCACCTGCATAGTCCCCGGGCCTCTGTCTGCAGCTCACCCAAGCAGGTCTTCACCACGAGGCAATGTAGAGTAGTGGTCTGTGTCATACTCTGACCATTCAACACAATCAGGCTGATCTCTGACCTTGCCTCTTTCAGAGACTATTAAAGCACATCATTTTACCTCTGTGAGTGCTAAGCCCTAGTCCTATGAGATATGGTCAGGAGTTATATCCCTTACCAAATAAAGCACTTGGGGAGACAGCAGACCACAATGCAGTCTCACAGGTAAGGAGACTGGAGCCCAGAAGTATATAGTGGCTTTGTGACACTCCAGATCCCTGGACTAATAATGGAGATTCAGATCGCATGAGACCTCTTTGCTTTCCTCACTCATGCCTGGTCATCAGACACTCCATAATTCTACCAGTTAACATGCAGCACCACACTCATGAGCTCTTAACTGGCTCTACTCACATTTCCTGCACTACCCAGGCTACCGTCTCCTTCAGGGGGAACAATGCTAAGCTTTGTTCTATACATATGCAAGGCAGGTCTCAGAAACAAGATGCACATTCTGCCTTGTAATGCGTGTGCATGCTCACGGTACCCGGCAGACATGCACAGACGGAGCTGCATTCAGAGTCTTCTCTCATCAGTAAGCCCTGTTTCCAGGGTCTTTACTCATTCTAAGAATGGAGAACATCCAGCAGGGGAACAGGGGTGCAGGTGTACCCCAAACAAAGGACATCATGGTGCTGCTTGGGGAAATGGCTCAGGTGGCAAGATTGCGGAGTGGGGTGGGGAGGAATGTGGTTAAAAAGGACAAATATGGAATGTTTCAACTCTTATGAGGTTTTACCTACTAATGAAGAGAACGTGTGTGCTAAGGACTATAGAGGACTATCAAAACCACAGAATTCTCCTGCTCTTACCCTCTCATGCCATTGACATTTCACTGAATTCTTAGGTACCAGACAGGGAGATAGACAGAAACAGTATCTTGAAGATGCCAGATGACACATCCTGGGCCCTCCTGATGAGAGAAGAGACTCCATTTCTCTGTGTCCACTGTGAGGACTCACAGAAGTTTGCAAAAATTTCCCTGTCCACCATGACAAGATAATAGCCAGTCCCAGGAGAAAAATCATTCCACAGACCAACAATTCTAGATGTGCCATGGAAAGAAAGCAAAATGTTCATCAGACAAACTAGTGTGGACTTCTCATTAAAGGAGACTCTGAGACTTTGTCTTGTGAATGATCCTAAGTGACTGGCCCATGGGTGAGGAACATCAGGCTGCCCTGCAATAATGCACATCACCAAGCAGACTTAACTGTAGGGCATTGTGAGAGAGCCAAGACTCCTTAGAAAGCACTTACAGAAACACTTCAGTTGAAGATAATATCTGAAGCAAGCCTACTACAGGCATAGCAGTCCAGTATGCCCTCAACTCAGGAAGTCTCCATTCCCAGTATGAAAATGAATAGTCGTATGACAAATGTTTCTTTGCATGGAAAAATAAAATGAAAACATCTAAGAGGCATCTTATTCCCACATCACTAATATATAGGCCTTGCTCAGGCACTTTGCTCAGCTCACCCTGTGGAATTGATCACCATGAATAATTCAAAATACAAATAAAAAATTTATTTGCTAGCCCAGCCAATCTCTAGCCTGTTCAATGAAGGAAGTAGCAGCTATAACCCCAAGAGGGAATTTCCTGACCTCCTTCTTATTCATTCAGAACCAAATAAGGTAGATTTCCAATAGAATATTGGTAGACTGAAGGGTCATAAAGAATGAGAGGCCTTCTAGAAGGGAATGGGGTCTTAGCAGAGTACCTAAAGTGAGGAAATGTGGTTAGATTTCCAGGCTCTAATAAGAGAGCAGATTGAGATGGAAAATACTGGCAATCCACAGGAAATGACCCCTGGCTAAGAAAAGAGGCAGCGAGGGACTGGGAACTTTATAGGACTGGACTGAAAATGTTTGTTATTTCTTTAAATAACACAATTTCAAATGCTGCCACCAGACAGTGGTACTGTTGACTTGGGTAACAAAGCTTTCTAGAAAGTTCTCGGGCCAAGTCTAGAAGAACCACACATGTTTTCCTTTCCCACAAAAATAAACTAAATAAATGCATGGTTTGTTTCAGTACAAAACCAGAATAAACATAGGATCAAACAGTATTTAACAGGAATGCAAATGCCAGACACTTGGGGTTGCCAACTCACAAAACGTCCCCTCCACCTCCTTGCATTCATACTAGATATTCTAGAGCCAAGTGCCTTTAGGTCTGAGAATGAAAGCCACACAGTCCCATAGCTTTGATTCAACAAAGGAAATGACCATCCAGAGACACAATATGTCTACTCCCAGTCACCTCCTTGACTTAGCTCTTATAGTTGAAGGCAGAATGTGCCTACCTTTGTGTATGGTCCCTGATGCTTTGTCTTTGTACCTATGATTCACACAGAGAGGGACATGGCTCAGATTCTATAGCCTAGTACAGCCAACTTGTTTTATCCCAAGGATCACCCAGGGCCTGCCAAAAACACAGGCTCTGGGTCTAGAGAGATGGCTCAGCAGTTAAGAGCCCTGGCTGCTCTTCCAGAGGACAAGGGCTTCATTCCCAGTGTCTATGTGGCAGCTCACAGCTGTATGTATCTCCAGTCCCAGGGAATCTGAAACCCTCTTCTGGCTTCTGCAGACACTATATGTATGCGTTGCACAGACATATATAGGCAAAACACCTACATACATAAACAATAAAAAAAATTCTCAAGATAAAATTTAAATACAAGGCCAAAGTCTGGAAAGTCCCTCCAATAATTCACCTAGGACAGATGATGCATCTATCATACACCCCAGTCAAGTGTCTCTTTAACTCGGGTCATACCCAACTATCCCAGAATATAGACCCTGAAAGAATCAATTTGGCCTCATTCCAGACCAGTCCAAATCTGGGGCAGGGGAGCTAAACCCAGAAATGGTAAATAAATTCCTAGTTAAGGCTGCTACACATGACAGCTGAAAAGCTCTCTGTGTGCAAATTCTGTACAGTGTCACAGCCTTCCAGATGGAGCCTGACCTCTGACAAGCTGGCCCTGGACTGCTGTGAGACAGACACCACCTCAGCAGCACTGCTGCTGCAGATGCCCTCCTAGGCTGGGGGTGCACCTCACTAACCGGCTTCCATCTGCACCATCTGCCTTAGGGTCTATATGACATAGACTTCGAGGTAGCAGAGTTAGGATTCAGACTCTCACCCATTTCAGTTTTTCCTTTCTGCAGGCTATCTCTCAGGCAATTTCAAAGGATCCCCTACACACTTAACACCCCCCAACCCCGCACACACATTTAAGCTTTCCCTCCTAGAGAACAGTGGAAGAATTGGGAAGAATGAGCCCTAGAAGCTGCAAGTATGTTACCCTGTGGTCTCCTCCCAGCCCAGGGAACTGGTTACACAGATTCAGAGCCCCAATGCCATCAGAAGTGTGCTCAGCCCTTCCACAAGAGTGTGCTTGACTCATCTATACCATTTGACTCCCGCCTTGCTTCCTGCTCCACGTCCGCAGTCTAAGGCTGAAAGCGAGAGTGGGGAGAAGGATTGGGTAATCAGCCCTTGATTAACACTGAGTCAGGACGCACAGCCTTTTCTAAAGCAGCACAGGCTTTAGGGAGTGCAGATGCCATGCTGGGTATGAAAAGTCCGCCTGAACTGCAAAGCACCACACAGAACAGGAATTATTGCTCAAAGAGAATCAGACAGGAAGCATGGCTCTTCCAAGCTTCACCTTCTTCAGCCAAAGAAAGTCAACATCTCCTGAAAAGGAGTCACAGATCAGGAGGGTTCTAGCTAGCACGGTGTAACCAGCTGCCTGCTGGCCCTATACACAACCACAGGTCTGTCCTTAAGACGGTGACCAGGTGCAGAGATGAAGTGATAAACATTCACGGCCCAGACGAGGGCTGCTGGGACACTCTCCAGGAAGTCAGAATAGGGGAAGGTGGCAGGACTCTGTTGGGCATCCACCAATGGGCCCTTCTAGTGGCCTTCCCATTCCCACTCCATCTCTACTCCCAAGTACTTTCAGATTTTCCTGCAGAGCAGTTCTCAGATACCTACTGACCTTTCCGTGTCATTACCTCACCCAGATCTGTTATCGAAACCTAGCCACACACACACACACATACACACACACACACACACACACACACACACACACACACACACACACACACATTAGTCCACGGGATTATTTAGAGTTCAGATATATTCTCAAACTAAATCCCAAATGAAGACCTCAGCAGCTGCTGTGACCTGGGGAGTCCAAGCTTCCTGGGTGAGAACCTGAAACCTCACCCAGACTCCCATGTTACTGTCCAGCATTAGCTCAAGTCACAATCAGAAGTTCCTCCAATAGGCTGTGACCTCTGAGTAAGCACACATCTTTGCCTGGAACCTAACACCTCATGGTGCCACCCAGTCTCTGCCTTCTTCCCCCGGTTTATTTCTACTTTTGGTCTCAGCTGAAACAGCCCCGTCCTCGTCAGGCCTTCCCTGAGCCCTTCCCATCCACGCATGTTCTCTTTTCCTTCCATGTACCACACTTGAGCATTTTCATGCCGCATTGTGATTACCTACTGCATAAATTTCCTCCTGCCTGGAGATGGGAATCATCTGATGAGCCTGAGAAGCTCCAGGTGGCTCTGTAGATCTGCAGAGGGGCAGTGATGGCCCAGCTCTAACTAGCTCTCAGGTAGAGCTGAAGCTACTGGGCTGTGAACCACATCCTGCACACACAGATTAGAGCCTGATGAGCCAAGGCCATGCTTGTCTGTAGGCACCACTAGTACAGATCTAACCCCAAAAGATGGCAAACCCTAGCCCATATAGAACGAATACATGAGAAATGGAGAAGGGATAAAGATAAGCACTGGGGAATTGGAGGTTTGGATAAGCCTCATCAGGACCATCATGTGTTATAACAACATCCATAGAACCAACATTGTCCCTTTAAAGTCAAACCTTCCTGTCATATATAAGTGCTTATATATAACTGGGTATTTGCATAAAGCAAGTACAAGACCAAAACAGAACCTGTGAGCGTGGCAATTCTGTGCCCTTTAGCAAAGCTAAACAAATTGTCACTTGTGATGGGGGGGGGAGGGTGCACAGTACCAGCACTGTGAATTATTAATGTGAGAGATTTGCATGTGCTTTTTCTGAGTATAGCGGACTTTGATGTCTTTGTGCCCTGCTTAGGGTTTCCACAAACTACTATAATTCCTTTGCCTGCCCCAAATTATTTTTAAAAACATTTTGAATAGAGTAAGCACAGGAAATGTGTTAAAGTCATTTCAATACAAGATAAAATTTCAACAATTATATTGCTCCTCTGTTGCCAAGGGTAATCCAAGTGCGAAAAGTGAAGTGCTGGGACATGTTTAAATCTCCATCGAGAGAAAACAGCCCAACAGCCCTTTGGAAACCTGACTCTTAATTCTGCAGACCAGTGTCAGTGAATGGGAAAAATGGAGGCAAGCATTTGCAACAACTTCAATAACCTGCTGCAGATCAATACAACTCTGAAACAGCCCTCCTCGCCTGCAGCCTTCCAAAGAGTTCCGCCAAACTTGCAAGCTGCCTTACAAAGCCTACATTGTACACCTCAACACACTGGTGCAGCTCATTCACAATAAGAAGAAACCCGTCAAAAGAGAACTTTCAGGTAACGCTCCAGAGTCGGAATCAATAGTTCTCAAAAGAATATAAACGCAAGCAGGCTTCGGAGTCCTTATTTACATACATGTGACTCTGAATATATGCCTGCCCCATGGCTGAAAGAAGAAATCAATAGTTCCTCTCGGGAAGCCTCAAGTACAGAGGGATGGGATAGATATAAAAGATGTCTGAGTCTGCATCTCTTTTTAATTACAGTTCTGTGCCTCCTCAGAGAAATACCTATAATGGCCAAAAGGCCCTCAAGACCTGGGAGCCTCTATTAAACTGTCACTGCTGTGCATGCCTAACACTAGGCCAGCCCAGTTCTCAGAGTCTAGAATTCAGGCTTTAGGCTTTAGCAATGGAGAGATCACAGAGGGTTTTGCTGGAAGTAGGAGAATGATAAAGTTTGCAATGTAGATGGTAGAGGGGAGCATATGCATTTCTGGGGCTGCTGTATCAAAGTAGCCATAAAGTAGGTGGCTTAGCCAGCAGAAGTGTGTCGTCTTTAAGTTCTTGGTGCGTCAAGTCTAACTGTAAGGCTGGATAGGAGGGCTCTTCGGAGAACTGTGAGGCAGGATCCATTCCATGCCCCTGTGCTAGACTCCTCATGGTTAATTGACAGTTTCCTTCCCTGTGGCTTCTAGGTACATCACCCCAGCTCTGCCTTCACGTTCTCATGGCTGTATCTCCTTATAGTCTTCCTACAGTACATGTCTATCTCTCTACATAAAAAACAAACTAATAATACTATATTACAGGCCTACCTTAATTATCTTAGCTTCACTGAAAATCTTGTTTCATAAAGGCCTTTACTGTGAAATATGGGGGATTTGGTTTCCATGTATAGCTTTAGTGGGATACAGACAGGGAGGTAAGGAAGGAGGCTTGACCTAGTAAGGCACCAAGCAAGGTGAAGGTCAGCTACCATGAATTCTTGAGTCCTGAGATCAGAAATTTGACAAGAGACAGAGTTGAGATGTACATTCCCTACTGGGTACCTGAGGGCAGGTTCCTGGATAGATACAGGAAGATGCAAACAGAGGTGACACTGTTCCAAGAGACATGGCAGGGCTTTGGAGCAAAGGGAATTGGGAATGAAGCGGTTCCAAACCTTGGCACTCCAAAGACAGAGAAGAGCAGCTTCCAGAAAGGTTCGGAGAAAACCCAGGCTGAGGCCAAGGGGAGAGTGTGCTGTGGAGGAAAGGGCTGGAGCCCTTGCCATGGCATCCTAGACATATAATGCCACATGCACATTTCAGTGTCTCTCAACTGTCCCTCTGTCATAGTTTTGTGTATTGGAAGGACACAAGCAGGACTTAGACAGTATTCCTACACCAGTGTGGCATCACCTGAGATTGCCCAGTATAGAATCAATTTACAAAATATGGTTATTTTTCAAGAGGCATGAGTTTCCAATTTATGGAACATGAAGGGCATATTCATTCATAATTGCATCCTGACACACATGAGTGCAGATGGTGCCAGCTGCCATGCCATCCCCACCATGTGGACTCTAACCTCAGGAATCTTAAGCCCAAAGAAATTCTTCTGTAAGTTGCCATCTGATCAGGGTACTTTTTTATAGTGGCAGAAAAGTAGGTCATACAGTGTTTTAAAGGATGCTGCTGCCATGGCGACCTCATGAGTGTTGGAGAGGTATCTAATTACCCCCTTATTGCACAATATGTGTGCCCTGTGTGGTCAAAATGGGAAACTATCATGACAATCGGTTTATTGAGTAAGAAAGTTAGGCCTTTCAGTAAGGCAGCTTACCAGACAAATTGAGCTGGCAAGGGCTTCAGGGTACAATTCAGAAGTCAATGTTGGCCACTGCCTGTGTGCTTCTCTTCATCAGGAGATTGAGAAAGCTTGAGGCTTTCTAGGTGGCCATTAGAATCAACAACATGACAGCATTTCCTACAGAAGACGCTGTCTGCCCAGAGCCGTGGTATGTTTTCATTTTATTAGTATAGAGTAAGTGGCTGAGGGCACTGCCTGGCACACTTCCTGAACGCTTGCTCTGGGGCCTTTCTGCTTTGATAGAAGGTAGGAATCAGCCTCAGTGACCTCTCTTTTCTGACTAGCTTCTTTCTTTAAATGGCATACCACAATTAAAGAGAGACATAGACAATTGTTCTTTAACATAACTTCTAATTAGCCTTCTCTGGAAGGTAAATCTGTAAACCTGAGAGGCTTCCTTGTCTGAAATCCAGGAAAAGATGGAGACCACGTGAACAGGTAGGATAGTATACAAATGGTCTGTGACTCATACATGTTTGGCTTGGACAAGCCTCCCTACTTCTCTGGGCTGTCTCTTGTCCTTAAGAGTAAAATCCACTAATGCAGGCTGTCAAGAAAATTTAGGAAAAACAAGTAGAATGAGAGCTGGTACATCACAGAGCCCAACGAAAAACAGCTACTGTTGCTATTATGCCAGAAAATATTCAAATAGACTAAAACTTTTCCTCAAAGGTACAAAGCTAAATTTCATCATTAAAAGTCAGTTAGATGTTCATCAAATATTTCATATAAGTACCTAATGTAGCCAACTATTTTGTAGGTAGGATAATGAGGTCAAGATAGTCATAATGTGGTAACCACCTCGGGGCGGGGGGGGGGAACGTCAGAAGTAATGAAAAGGCAGCCAGAGCCACACACTGAGACCATGCAAGCCGAACAAAATGTGCCACTTCTTGTTAGTGAGATTATGTCAAGACATGCATGGGAAATGGTAGGTGTGGGGACAGAGGGACATGGGTGCTACAGTGACCCTCTTAATATTCTTTCTGCTCTTTATACAGTTATTTTCTGCATTTCCAAAAGAAATTTCCAAGTTTTTCTGAAAGCTTTTGGGAATTTATACAGCAAACATCTATGGCATTCTGGATTTACAAGGTCAAGTCAGAGGGAAAATTGGCAGAAACAAAGGGAAAGAGCTCACATGAGAAGCAAAGCCAATAAGCCAGGCAGACACCTGACGGCCTTGTGCTGGCCCTGAACCTGCCACCATGCACCCTCAGCACAGGGGCTGCCTTCTAACCAGAAGCCAGCTGATGTCTCTGATCAGGTGACAGGGAGGTCCCCTTTAACAAGGACACACCATTCTAGCTCTTCAGAAGCTTCCTGAAAATAACTTCACAATCTGGCCAACAGGGTCACCAGAACACTTGGCTAGCACAAGCCCCAACCAAAAATTCCTAGCTAGGAAGCATGGTAGACACAAGTGGGGACACTGCTATCTTCACACTACTTGACAACCCCATCTCCTTTCACAGTTCCATTCCCTGCCCACATCCTCACTCTTTAGACACATGCTGGCATCTTAAGAGTCATGTGGCAAATCCTAATACAACGTATTTCCCCAAGACCATCACCTGTGTGACCTCCCCATGTCAGTCAGTACCCGCCAGACTGTTGTTGCTCTGTAAAACATCCTCAAAGCCTGTGGGAAGCTCACATCTATCCTTGCCTTCCACTCTCAGCATCTTTACCTGCCACAGCCAGTACCATCCCTGTCCAACAGCATCCCTAAATGGCACACCCGTTCACACTAAGGTTCATAGAATTCCCACCACAGCAGTCAAACCAACAGCTGGTTCCTTGCACCTCACTGACCTAGGTCCAACTTCCCAACCCTGATTCCTGCCCTTCTAACTCTAAGCTCTATGAAGTTATGACTGTAGTGCATTTCTATCTGGTTCCCTGTGCATAGTCTATGGTGTGTTCGGCTGGCCAAGCAGTATCTACTAAACTGACCATCTAGCTGATCCATACAGCACAAGGTTTAAGTGAGGGCAGCTCAGTATCAGCACAGACATGAGATACTTTTCTGTGAAGAGATTGATTTTATTTTGCCCACAAGAACATAATATTCCTAAAGGCAGACACTGTCTTCTTGTTCTCTGCTGAATCTTAGCATTTAGGAGAGTCTGACCTCTCTATGGCACTCGATCGATACTGTATCAACTAAATAGCCTTCTTTCAAGTCTTTGATACAAATCATCTCTGGTGGGTAGCTTACTCTCAAATTTTAGTTAGAAGTTTGGTAAAACAGGAGAACAGGACAAAACCACCTCTAATGGTTAATATGGAGAGCCAATCAGGAGGAGGGCCCCCATGCAGCTATACACGGCACTGATTTCTGGATCACTGCTAGAACTACCTGCTGCACGTTCAACTATTTTGTCCTTAGAATGCTTTACAGACCTGCTGCCCATTGTGTCTATAAGCACTAGGAACTGTCCCCAGATCCCACAAGACTTCCATCCATCCGACAGCTTCTACTGCCCTCAACACTGCAACCTCTTTTCTTCTGTCTCAGGTCAGAACCTACACAGGAGGATCCTGTCCACCTCCCTGTGGATTCAAGATTGGTCCCTGAAATTCAAGACAGCAGCTGCAGAACTCAACAGACCATAGGCCTTAAGGACTTACTTCCCTGGGACACATCCAGCTATGAGTGAAGCATGGGTCTCCTGGGAGTCCCAGACAGGAGAGAAAACTCTGATCTATCAAAGTTTCTAACTTCTCTCATCCTTCCTCAGGACCTCAGATAGTACCCGGGTGTCTGCCCGGGCCCGATCATAGGATCACCTTCAGAAAACAGTTTCAAGTCACCCCAAGCTTTGGGACTTTGTATATACCATCTCTAGTGTAGGTGGCACCAGGCCAACCATTCTATTTCTCTTTGATGAACCCTCGCTCAACACCAATTTAGCAGATCAAGACAAACACCACAAAGTCCACTTATTAACTAAGGTAAAGTGCCAAGTGAGGTCAATTTATAATTTAAATCTCCATTGCATAATGCATAAGATGTCGTTATAAATTATTCACTTGCAAATTGCCATCTGGACATTCATGGAACTTGGTGGGAAATTTAAAAGGGAATGGATGGATATCTGCCCAGGGTCTCATCAATGGCAAAGAGCACTGCTTCTGTCGTCCTTATGGCTATGAATCCCGGCAGACGGATTTCATTCACCTCCAACTGAAAACACTTTAGAGTTGTATGGGGACCCATCTTCTCATTTCCTGTCTCTGCTCCAGATCCCATCTCAGGCAAATTTCCACCTTTACAGCAGCCATACTCCACAGTAACCACAGGAGCTCAGAATGTCCACCAGGACCACAAAGCCTCATCTACTGCTGACCTACTGGGTAACTAGCAGAGACACCTCCACCATGTTCCTGCTTGCTCTATCTGCCTGTCTGCTAGATAGATAGATAGATATTCATCATCTATCTCTATCTCTGTTGTTGTCTGTGTCTTTGTTTCCCTACACTGAAGTCCACACAAAGAAGTGAGCTCTACTTACCCAACTCAATCATCCCCAGATGGAAGCTCCCTGAACAGAGGATAAACTCAGTGAGTAATGTTCAATGCCTCTGGCACCCAAAGAAAATGCATCCTGAGCTTGCTGTGGTGAACCTATTCATTCAGTTTATCACAACTAAACATCTGTTTTATCATCCTGTTGGCTTGCTGAGGACACAGAAATATGCTCTCCTAACAAGCTATTACTGAATGAATTTATCTCTGATGTTTTCCCTGTTAAGGGCAGGGTACCTGGGAGGATGAGAACCAGATGCAGTTTGTGTCTAGGCCAATGTGGATGCAAAGGCATCTACAATCATTAATAGTGACAGTCTTATGTGTTAGGTTGACAAGGAATTGTCAGCTGTGTTTTGGTTTGGTTTCATTTGGTCAACTTGATACTGGCTGGTGTCTTTTGGAAAGAGGGAAACTGAGACAATGCCTCCATCACATTAGCTGGTAGGCAAGTCTGTAAAGCATTTTTTCTTTATTGATAATTAATGTGGAAGGGCCCAGCCCACTATAGGCAGAGCCACCCTGGGCAGGTGGTCTGGACTGTATAAGAGAGCAGGCTGAGCAAGCTATGAAAAACTGAAGCGGCAACACTCCTCCATGGCCTCTGCCTCAGTTTGCCTCCAGGTTCCTGCCTTCAGCTCCTGACCTGACTCCCTCAGTGACAGACTGTTAAACTGTGAAGTGAAATAAACCCTTTTCTCTCCAAGTTGCTTTTGACCATGGTACCTATCACAGCAATGAAAATCAAAGTAGTACAATCGTCTCTACTTGGATAATAAGAGACTCAAAACAGGCTGCACAGAGAAAAAGTGCTCGAATGGTCATGGAAGAAGACTAGGGATCTGCTGAGGAGAAAGAAAATGAAAAGAACAAAGGTGTCCATAGGACGTGAGCCATGTAAAACATGCACACAGGAGCCATGTAAAACATGCACTCAGGAGCCAAACAACACAAATCTAAGGGCATGATGCAGCTCAGCATACATGGCTGGGACAGACTCACCACACACTGTTTCCATTATGGAGGTCAGTATGGCTCTACTTAACTCATGACTAATGTAGGTCATACAATCTTAGTGAACATAGAAGGAAATGGATTTTTTTCTTATTCTCTCATAATAGGATAATTGGAACCCTTACAACATACTCTTCTTTCTCTGTTAATAATCCGACTTCCAGTAGAATATAGCACCATTACCCTGAGGTACCACTCCATTTAAATCTTATGGATCTTCCTGGGAATCAGGGAAGTCATTGCTGGATTAACTTCATATGGAGGTACAAATATGAATTTTAAAAAGAAAAGAACTATTGCCTCTAATGAAGACACCTGAAATCCCTTCTCTCTTTCCCAAAGAGTGTACTTGTCACTTCAGACTCTCAGAATATCACTCCAGATGCCACAAACCAGAATATGACTGAACTCAGTTCACATGTTAAGAGAACAAACTGTACAGCTGTGTGTCCATGAGAGCGATCACTGATTGATGGTCAAGTGAGGCCAGAAACAACTCTTTCTTGTCCTTTAGACCTGTCATATGAGGGGAAGTGTCACAGCCCAGACACATGAGAGTCCACTCATCTCCACAAGTTACCTAATTCCATCATTTTCATGCTTCTTGCAGAATGTGGCTGCTCAGGTGATTGTGTGTTTAAGAAGCATCTTCTGTTGGTTTCCTGATGAACTGTTTATGTCAGAGTCTCATATTCCTTGGCTAAACCTTTTCTGAGACTCCTGTTCAAACAGATTAAACACTAGAAACTTTGAAGGATTTTTCTATGCCTCCTGGACAAACTTTTAAAACTTACAAGATCAAATAAAAAATTCTGGTACCCTGAACTCTAATAGCTGCTTTAGGATGGTTTAGAAAGTATTAACTCATCACAAAGGCTTCCGTGTAGAATAGAGGATGGGTTCTTAAAGCATCATTTCTGGATGAAGGTTAAAAATTGTCTATCACAGCCAGTTAGCCTCAAAGGATGTCTAAATAAACCAAGCCCACCA
This sequence comes from Sigmodon hispidus, assembly GCA_004025045.1. NCBI lineage: Eukaryota > Metazoa > Chordata > Mammalia > Rodentia > Cricetidae > Sigmodon > Sigmodon hispidus. Next base: position 6,065 of record PVIH01002347.1, on the reverse strand, counting down.
GGGAGCCTATGGTGTAAGACCTACATTGGTAGCAATCTTTTGAGCATCATGTCTACAGGAAATGAGAACTCGCCCTCTAACTGGGGCAAAGGACCCTCTGAAGAATAAAACTTTGACACTTTACAGCAATGCCCCTCTAGGGATTAGAATGAACATTGCATTTGGATGATGCTCTCATCCAGTTATTAAACCCTCTCTGTTCACCATGGAGACAACGGTTGCCCCCCAGATAATGAACAAGGCACAAACATACATTCTCATCAACAGTTCCACCACTGATTAAAGACCAAACTACCAAAATCCAGAGCATGTAAAATCAATTAAAAGAGTTAATACATGCAAAGCACTTTGAACCCTGAATCAAAATTAGCTATTATATCAATAAAAATAATAGCTTCCATTTATTGAGTGCCTACTACATAGCAAGCAGTAGGTTAAGGACATGTGCTCTCTAATTTAATCCTAACAGCAGACCCTACAGGGTAGTGATAATTCCCACATTTCACAGATGAAGGTGAAGAGATGCAAATCTTATTAATTGCTGCCTTTGCAAGGCTTCTGCTAATGAAAATCCATTTTTGCTTTTTTTTTTAAATAAAGCACTGTAGTCCATACTAAAGAGAAAAATGCAGTTGGTGCTTTTATATGCTTACACAACTTAGACAAAGATAAAAATTTAAAAAGCAGTACATAGATGCATACATTTTCTGAATCGGGTATTTTTTCCTCTGCGGTATACATGATATAGCACTGGGCTTTCTCTATGTCATATAATTTTGCAGCTGTCTGTCTGCTGCTGGGAGGAGGCTGTGGCCCACAGACTCATCCCACAACAATTTTACAGACACATGCATTCCTGAGTCCCCCACAAGTCTATCCCGACCCAATTCTGTCTAGTGGGAATTCAACAAACAAAAGGGACATACTTCCAATCCAATCACTGACATCCTCTGAGCTAACTGGACTCAGAACTGTGTGGTCACATGTTGCTGTCATATATAAATGTGCAAGATTCGATGTGTGATCACTCTGTTGGACATTGCTTCTTGGAAGGATACATAAAAGAAGCCACAGGTGATAGTAACAGGAAGATTGCAGCAGCATCTGTGTGCTCAGATGCTGGGAGACAGGCAGGCCTGAGTCTGCTCTCACTAGCATGTTGGGCTGTTCTACCCCACAATGTTCTCACTAGCATGCTCTTCTCCACCCCACGATGTTCTCACTAGCATGCTGTATTGTCTCACCTCACAAGGTGTACAATACTTTCCATGTCTATCCAACAGCCCTCTGACCCCACTTGCCTGAGAAACACAGGAAAGTGTTCAGGAGGCAGATAGAATTCATGCTTCCACAACAGCACAGCTGAACTTTCAGAACAAAAGCGTCTCAGCCACACCTCTCCTCAGATGAGTCTTTGTTTAAGGAGGGCACTGTTCACGGAGACAACTACTTCCTGTTTCAAAAATACACTCACCATTGTCCACGAGTCTGCCCACCTTACACTGCCTTGCTTTGCTCCCGAGGAGCCTCATTCCAGGAATACAGAGGAATAATGGACTACATAACAGTACCTGTGGTTCTGCTACTGACTGTAGCTACTGATGCCTCCTGTCAAGTGGGTTGAATGGGAAATGTCCCCCACAGGCACGTGTCTTTCAATACTTGGTCTCCAGGAGGTGGCACTGTTTGGAGGTTATAGAAACTTTAGAAGATGCAGCCCTGCTAGAGAAGTGTGTTAGTGGGGTGTGCTTTAAAGGTTTGAAAATGCTCCTCATTTCCTGTTCTCTTTTTGTGTGATTCCTATGTGCAAACAAAATATGGCCATCCAGCTCCCAGCTCCTGCCAACACTCTATGCCTTTCCCACCATGGTGGATTTGCTCTCTGGAACAGCGACCTGAAATAAACTCTTTTCTTCCTTCAGTTGCTTTTGGTCATGGCATTTTGTCACAGCAACAAAAATGCAAGTACAAAGTACCAGTTTCAATGCAACAACAAAAGTAATACAATTCTATTCTATTTGTTTTTCATGAATATGGCTCAGGAGATGTTTTGCCATTCCAAAAAGAGTTAACCAGTCAGGATTCTCTAAACTTCCTCCTGAGAGGGAACCTCAAAAGAGGAGTTAGCTGCCTCTGCAAAGCTTCACCATGGTGATGAAGAGGAGCAGTGATGAGGCCCTGCCCACCTAGCTTCTCTTTCCCCTAGTTTTTTACAGACTGGATGGCTATGTCCTTTCGTCCTCATATCCTTGTGTGGAAGAAACCTGCCCCTCAGTGGGATGGTATTTGGAGGAAAAGTCTGGAAAGTAGCCAATTTAGATGAGGTTATGAGAACAGAACCTGTTGTATTTACTTAGTTTTTTGGAAGAGGAAGAAATATTAGTGTCCTCTCTCTACCCTGTGGACACAGCCAGACTGTGGTCGTCTGCATGTCAGGAAGAGGACTGGAGAACTGAATCCGGTAGCATCGTGGCTCCTCATCTTTCCAAACTGTGGAACAGAAATGTCTGTTATGTAAAGGTCACCAAGTCTATGGCACTTTGAAAAGTCTGTGCCAAGGAAGACTGTGCTGTCCTCATCATGTCTCCTAAGGCTTGCCAAACCGTGGGCTCTATGAAGGGGCAATGACAGTAGATCTCTCATCTCCTTCTCCCTGGCCCCCAGCGCAGTGGGATGCAGAAGCACTAAAAGCCATGTTGGGTTGGAAGCAGTGTAGGTAGGGGGTGAGTGTGTACAGACACAGACAAAAACTAAAGTTCTGAAGACCATTCAGTGCTGGAGAGGATGGTTATAACATAATGAGTAATAATGAATGTGGGGGATAAATTACATAAACAATGTGATTCCAATTATGTAAACATTTGTACTTGGTTAGGAATCTGGAAGGATGTGAGCTGGAATGTTAATAGTGATTATCTCGGGTGCTGAGATTTGGACTAATTGTGGAAGTTTTCTTCCTTTATCCATGTCTCCACACAAATTCTATGTATTGCATTTATAATCCAAGAATAAGGTTACATTTCTGTAAAGAAAATTAGTAAGAGAAATATGCCTTTTTTTAAAACCTTGCAAAGCAGGGCTGAGAGAATCAGGGCCAGGACTTTGAGGGGCCTGTGGTTCCTGAACTCAGAGGCTCCTCCAACCTCACACTCCTCATAAGCAGGAGGAAAACTCAGAGTTGGCCTGTTAGCTGGGTAACATTAAAGTATCATTTTCCACCCTGACTTTTCAGATGTGGGAGAGAGGCACATTCCATCTTAAAAGATAAAACTCAAGCCTCCAGGCACCATCAGATCTGAAGCAAAAGGCTAAGAAGAAATTTCTCCTATAGCTTGAGGCCCACGAAGACCAGGAATCCCAGGAGTGGTCAGCAGGTGCTGTGGTTGAAATGTCCCCCATCGGTTTGTGTTAAGAACACTCAGTTCCAGCTTCTGGCACTAGTTAAAGGTTGTGGAGCCTTTAGGAGGTAAGACCTGGCTGGCAGAAGGGGTCACTCACTAGAGGAGGGTCTTAAAGGCTAGACTCGCTTCGGTACCATCTGCTTCCTGGTCCATCTGCCATGTGACATCACCCCCTGCTCCCCCTGCTATTAACTAAACCACTCTCACCTCCAAGGTTGCCATGGTGGCCTGAAATGCCCTGAAATAATGAGCCAGAATTAAGCCTTTCTTTCTCAAGCATTTGGTCCAGGTGAAGAGAGGAACGCTTGAAAAGCCCCTCCCAAGACTCCAAGCCCAGAAGGCCTCTGCTTTAGAGCTGACTAATTCATGAAGGAGAAAGGTGGATGTTGTGGATAATGGCAATGATTGTGATGACAACCGAACTTGCTATTTGTTTGGGGCTTAACACAGCAGGTGGCAACCTTTTGCTGTAAAAGGACAGGAAGTGAATATTCTTGGTTTTGCAAGCCATAGGGTCTCTGTCATAACTATCTTTGCCATTAGAAGTACAACGAGTATGTCACACTCAAAGACTACTATGCATGTAAAAGCAGCCAATGGGTTAGATTTGGCCCACAGTTTGCCAGCCTCTGGCTTAACAGGAGCAGCGATGTGCACAATCTTTCATTCTGGCAAACCTTGGGTCTGGTTATGGAGACTCAGGGAGCCAGTCACATGCCCAGGACATGTCTGAAAATGACAAGGTTCAATTCAAGTTCAGATCAGTTTGATTCCAAAGCAGCCACATGATAGCATAAGTTGGAGGTGGGGCATAGGTCAAGGGACTTCTTCCCCACCAGGTGAACCCTTGGGCTGAGGATAGACTGCAATGGAAAGCAGCCAGGCCTTGCCTCAGATGCCCCAAGGCTGCTATCATCCTCTCCTCAGCGGAAGCCACAGCCCAGACATACATCAACTGCAAACATTTCTTTACAAAGGGATTGAGTGCTCTATACAAGGATATCGCTAAGAAGTGTGCTTACTCAGAGCCTCTATAAATATTGATTTACACATTCTCAGTCCTGAGTACAGAAGCCAAGGGATAAACTGTGGCATGAAAAGCCCCTACTAGAAACGTGGTGTTCTAAGTTCCAGTTTAGGGGCACCTGGGGTGAGTGAAATCCCAGCTCTGCCAGGCCCTGAGTAAATGACCAACTTTCTGAAAGCCCCACCCATGCCTATATACTAAGGTCAGGAAGAACTGTTTTCCCAGGGCTGGTAGACAACAGTGTAGGCAGAGCAGAGATGATATTTGTTATACTCACCTGTCATATCTAAAGCAGCAGACAGCATGGACACCAAGAAATGGGCAGAGAGGTAACTACAAATGGAGATGTTCTGAAATTACCCAAGGCAGCAGAAAAATATGACACATTACAACCAGCAACTGCTAAAAGTACAGCACAGATGTCGTGCAGAAGCACGCTGGAAAGGGCCAGCAAAAAGAAGAGCCTGGAGGTACAGACCCAAGTCTTTAGGGATAGGGAGGCTTTGTTCTGAGAGAGGTAGGTATTGATTGACAGCAGTAGAGAAAGCTGGGAAGGTGTGGGCATCTTTCAGACAACCCAGGATTCCTGGGCCCCTGCAACCTCACCTCCAGCTTTGAGCCACAAGCTCCAGAAACCCATTTATTTCCCCAAGCATCTTCCCTTCAACTTCTGACTGTAAATAAACTCTGATCATATTTACTCCAGCAAAGGAATGAATACCCAGCCTGCCTTTCCACCTGTTCCCCTCCATAGGCCTTTTAGGGGCATAGATGGCTAATTGGAGGAACATAGCAATTAAATGCCAGGATTCGCAGGCAATTTTCCCTAAGGTCCAGCTAGCACATGCACAGCCGTGGCTGCTTCAACGCCTCCAAAGCTGATGCAATGGTGTGGAGAAGAAAGGACATACCTGGTACCTACAGCATTGACATCATAGGCAAGGGCGAATTATACAACTTTTGTCTTCATGCCAGTGCTGAGAGGTGGGTGTCTTCATCTACAGTTTCAAATAGGACTTTAGCTCATAGATGATCTTTAAATAAAACAGTAACTTCGCCAAAAACACAAACAACTTTTACACATGACTCAGTCCCTAGTACCTCCCACAAAATTTGATATAAGGTAGATGCTGGTTTCTGTCTATAGAATCAAAAGGAAGGGGAGGGCAGGGGACGGGAGGGGAGAGGGGAGGGGAGGAGAGGGGAAGAGTATGAACAAAAAGTAACCATCCTTGTTCCCTGATATTTCTGGAAATGTAAACACCAGTAGTTCCAGAATCCATTACATGCCTCAATCACAATCACACATGTACACACACACACACACACACACACACACACACACACACACATATATACACGGGGTGGGCAAAGGGAGAGAGAGACAGTTTGCCACCCATATTAAAACTTACAGAACAAGATTACAAACCCCCACTCACTTCTTCCATCATAGTGTATGTCTGTGTTTGTGTGTGTGTCGTTCGTGTATGTGTGTATTTTGTGTATGAGTGCCTGTGTATGTGTTGTGTATGTATATCTATGTGCATATATGTGTGTTGTGCATGTGTATTTGTATATGTGTGTGTTGTGTGTGTTGTGTGTGTATGTGTGTTGTGTGTGTGTCTATGTGTGTATGT
>PVIH01002346.1:69869-193365 GCA_004025045.1 Sigmodon hispidus | reverse complement strand
AGACCTTGAATAAGGATATACAGGGATGGAAAAAAAAAACTCAGAGGGAAAGATGAACACAAAGAAAATATAGGTGTAGCAATCTTATTTGTATTTCTTCCCTTGATAGGCCATGCTTATCATTCTTATCCTCTGTATAGTTATTGTTAACTCTTCCACATTTTAAATTCTTTTTACTGTGTTTTTTTTTTTGATAAATCCAAAATAAAGAAGGAAGAAAAAAAAAGAACTAAAATAGGTTTTCTCAGCAGAAGAATTACAAATGGCTGAAAAACACTTGAAAAAGTGCTCATTATCTTTAGCCATAAGAGAAATGCAAATCAAAACAACTTTGAGATACCACCTTACACCTGTCAGATTGTCTAAAACAAAAGACACAGATGACAGCCTATACTAGAGAGGTTGCAAAGCAAGGGGAACACTCCTCTATTGTTGGTGGGAGTGTAAGCTTGTTCAGCCACTCTGGAATGGAGTATGGCGGTTTCTCAGAAAACTGGGAATCAATCTCTCCAAGGACCCAGCAATACCACTATTGGGCATATACCCCAAAGGCATACATTCACACCCCAAAAACAATATGTTCATAGCAATATTATTCATGATATCAAGAACCTGGAAACAACCTAGATGCCTCTCAGCTGAATAATGGATTAAGAAACTGTGGTACATCTACACAATGGAGTACTTACTACTCAGCAGTAAGGAAAAATGATATCCTAAAATTTGCAGGCAAATGGATGGACTTGGAGAATATTCTCCTGAGCGAGGTATCACAAACTCAGAAAGATAAGCAGGGGATATACTCACTCACTAGTGGACTACAAAAAAACAAAAAGCAAAGCATGTCTAAGCTGCAAACCACAACCACTGAACAGCTTGGGATCTGAAACACCTTGGACTGACACCTTGGATCCCACTCCCTCTAGAGGAACACCTGACTCAGTCTTGATGTTGCAGAGAGGAAACTGGATCTGTCAGGAGTGGATGCTGAACTGAGCAATACTGGGACCTTGGGACCTCCTGCCCATGCTGGGGAGGAGATGGGGAGATGTGGAGAAGAGAGAGTGACTGGACGGGGTGGGAGGGGGAAGGGACCTTGAATAAGGATATATGGATCGAAAATGTGACTTTATTCATAATAATAAGAAGAAGAAAAGAAACCAATCAATCAGGCATACCCAATTTAACATAATTTAGATACATTTGAACAGGGACTTATTGTGAATGACATTCTCTTATAAGTTAGACTATGTTGTGATCTCAGGAGTAAGACCAAATGTGTATTTCTTAATTATATTACATTATTAAATGTTAAAAAAAATAAATGGAAGATCTAATCATAAATAAAAAAAAGTGCATTAACATTAAATAATATTTCATAGTAACAATTTGTGGCCATTTTGAATTTGTAGGCATTTAATTACATTTTCCATTGTATAAAATGAACTTCACAGAAAGACTAAATTAGTTTAGGGATGTAGCTGAATGGCAGAGGACTCATCCTGTGTGTGTATATGTATGTGTATGTGTGTGTGTGTGAGAGAGAGAGACAGAGACAGAGACAGAGAGAGACACAGAGAGAGACAGAGAGACAGAGAGTCAGAGAGAGAGAGATCATGTGATTTATCATGCATCTTCTCAACATTCTCTCTCCCAAACTTGACTACTAACTGAAATAGAAGTGATGTTGGAATGCATTCAGGCATTTATTGGCTGGGTTTTCTCAAGAAACAAAAGAGGTTTTTGTTTTTGTTTGTTTCATGATTCTTTTCTTTTTCTGTATTAAACTCAGGGAGCCTGTTATGCACCTTGCAATATTATGATAGGCTATAGCATGATTTTCCTGTGACTGAGGCATGTGACTTTTGTTTCTACCTGACCACATTGTAGACATACCTCACCATAACAACATCTAGGACTATATTCTGCCATTTGAAGCATGAGTCATTTTCAGATCTTTCCAAATAAAAATGAAAGAGTATTAGCAACAAGGACTGGAAAGCCCTCTTAAATGTCCTCATAGCATTTTGCCATGAGAATTAATATTCTTCATACATTTTACCAGTAATGGATATTTTCTATCTTAAAACACAAAATTATCAATGACAGACATAACTTTGACTTCAGGCTTTCATTTCTATGATTGCTGAATGTAATGGTGTTTTGTTTTTTTAACTTAAAATCTTTAGTTATGTTTTTGTTGAGTGTGTATTTCAGGGTGGGGAATGCACTATGGAGTACATGGAAAAGTCAGAAAATCTTTTGGATTCAGTCATCTGCTACCAATCAGTATGTGGTACTTGGGCTGGCTACAAGCACTCTTACCGGCTGAGTCTTCTGAGCAGCCACACACAGGAGAATATTTCTTTTAACTAATAAATTTTTAAATTTTTGCAAAATGACTTTTTATTCCTGGCTATCATTTATAATTTTAAATATTATGAATATACTTTCCAGTGTCTTGGTGAACTTTTTAAAGAATAGAGACTTTTTTTTCTCCCTGTGTTTGTCTTTGGTTATCTCCTTCCATAATGTTAAGCCTCAGGGATGTAGCACAGGCATCCATAACAAGTATGTGTTTCTCCTGAGCCATCTGGTGACTGACTGAATAAAGTTTTTCTTTTGTTCTGAATACATGACTTTATGTATATATGTCTGAAAGTACTTAAGTGATCATGTGTTCAGAGGACTACAGAGAAGAAGAATAAAATCATTCCCTAGAACTGAAGTTAGTTACTGATGGTTGTAAGCTACCAGGTAGGTGCTAGGAACTGAACCAGCATCCACTGAAAAAGAAGTCAGCAATCTGAACCACTAAGGCATTTTACCAGATGCTCTTCTCTTATTTGAATCAATATTTATCTTTTCATTTTGTTTCTTTCTTGGGTTAGGGTTAGGGTTGGGAATATTAGCAGAAATTTAAGTCCCTGAATGATTATTTTATGGAACATAAATAAAAATGTAGTTGAAATTTATTATAACTTTTAAAATTAATATTTCTACATAATTTCTACAAAACATTTAAAATACACATTTAAAATTGATAGTGGGTAGATGCAGTTTATTTCATTTAGGAATTAAATAAATGCATATTTGTTTCGTATTCAGTTGAGTACTCTTATCTTTATGAATTAATAATTACAAAATTTACTTTGCCATGTTAAAAATGCAGCCTTTGAAAATTAGCATTACATCTTAGCAGATTTAAATATAAATTATTTTAAAATAATTATTTATCAGTGACTGTTGAGAGTTGTATAATGTATCTGATTATTTAAGGATTCTTTCTGTCCAAGAGTTTACTGTGTGAAGCTGATATGTGGTAAGCAAATAGAATAGCTTTAATTTAATATTTTTCTTGTTGCATTCATTTAGAAGCCAACAAAGAAAAAAAGAGAAAGAAAGAAAAGGCAATCTAGTTAAACTCTGAAACATTAAGTATGTCTCTCATGGTTTCTGGGAAATGATATGCAAATGGGGTAGTAGTTACTTAATAGTATTCAATATGTATAAATTTTAGCCTAGGGTTATTTTATTTTAATATCTAAAACCCTTGAATATTCCTTTCAAAACTATAAAGTACAAATATTGAATCAAAATATGTTTGGGGTAATCCCTGTTAGATATGGAGGCTCATCAGGTCAGAAGGAAAAGCAGAGTGTTTACCCCTTATAAGTGTATTAATTAAAATGTAAATGGTCAGCTCCTGATTAGAATAACCTGAAGACAGCAATATATTATGAGGATAACACTGAACATGACCCTGCTCAGAATATGAATTTACAAAAAACATCCTTGCCTGTTTCGTCTTGCTTAGTTACATTTTATGCTTTGTAACTTTATATTAAAGTTGCTTTTCTCTTTTAGCACAAACATGGATATAAATAGTCCGGTGATATAATCTGACTGCTCAGGTCAAACCTTGATTGCAGCATTCCTATGATCCAGGGCATTGAAGAAGTCCTTTAACATACTTCATTAACTTCAAATGGAGCCAATAGTATTGCATATGAGAACTATGAAGATTTAATGAATTGTTCTAACACATATAACACTCTCAGAAAGAGATTGGTGAACAAATAATGGTCACATTCTGAGATAGAGTATTTTTAAACTCAAACTGCCTAACAAAAAATCAGCTGCCCAGAGTAATTAAATTAAAGTCAAGTTCATTAAAACAATAAGATTTGCCTATTCTGTAAGAAACTACCAAGTTACCTTATGTTGGAAATTAATGAGTGTTGCTGTCCCTCTACATCTGGTCAGCAAATGGTAGTGTCAGTATGCTACATTTTGTCTTTCGGTATTATACAATGTAAATGTTCCTCTACAAGTAAAATATTGGAATCTAGTTTGAAATGACAGAAAGTATAGATTAGGAGATGTGATTAGGTGATGAGATTCTAATTCTACAAAGAAGGTTATTGGAACCCTGATGAATTAGATCAGTCTTCATTAAAAATAAAATAAAAGCAGCTTCCACACAGAAGGACACAGAGCAAAGGCACCATCTGAGAAGCAAAAATTAGGTTTCCATAATAAACTAGTCAAGCCCCTTGATCTAGGATCTTTCAGGATTTAACACTAGAAAATCTGCTGTTTGCAACATAATTGAGTAGAAAGACACAGAAGTGCAGAACAGTCCAAGGAGAAGGCACATGTTGTGACAATTTCCTTCAGCTGGACCTCACCAGAACCAGCCCATCCATCTATGAACTTCTCAATTCCCCTCATTGATGATGCTTATATTATATTAATCAATGTCAATAATGCTACAAGACGGTATAAAACCCTCAACCTTCAGTTTGCTCATGAAGTGGATGACATTTATAGTTTTTGTATGTTGAACCATTCCTGCATTTCAGGGATAAAGCCGACTTGATCGTGGTGGATGATATTTGTTATGTGTTGTTGTATACCATTTGCCAGAATTTTTGCATCAGTATTCATGAGAGAAATTAGTCTGTAATTCTCTTTCTTTGTTGTGTCTTTGAGTGGCTTGGGTATTAGGATAATTGTGGCCTCATCAAAAGAGTTTGGCAATATTCCTTCAGTTTCTACTGTGTGAAACAGTTTGAGGAGTATTGGTAGTAATTCGTCTGTGAATGTCTGGTAGAAACCATCTGGACCTGGGCTTTATTTACTTGGGAGGCTTTTAATGACAGCTTCAATTTCCTTTATGGTTATAGGTCTGTTTATGTATTTAATCTGATCTTGATTTAATTTTGGTAAATGGTACCTGTCCAAAAAGCTGTCCATTTTTTTCTAGGATTTTCATTTCTGTGGAGTATAGATTTTCAAAGTATGACCTGATAATTCTCTGGATTTCCTGAGATTCTATTGTTATGTCCCCCTTTTCATTTCTGATTTTGTTGATTTGGATACTCTCTCTCTCTGCTTTTTGGTTAGTTTGAATAAGGGTTGATCTATCTTGTTGACTCTCTCAAAGAACCAACTTTTTGATTCATTGAGGGGATACATGCATAAAAAATGACTTTATTCATAATAATAAAAGAAATAAAATAATAAAATAAAGAAAGCAACTTGCAATTTAAATTCTTTGAGTGCCCTTAAGGGAAACCAAATTGCAACACCAAAATTCACTATCAAATGTGACTTAATTGTGGCATTTACATGGTAATGTTTCTGGTTTAACATGGAAATACTATTTTCTTTTTTTTTTTTTTCAGTAGTTGTTCATCTATTTTATTTTTTTATTATGAATAAAGTCACATTTTCTATCCGTGTATCTCCTTGTTCAAGGTCCCTTCTCTCTCCCACCCCCTCAGGGCACTCTCTCTTCTCCACATCTCCCCACCTGCTCCCCAGCATGGGCAGGAGGTTCCAAGGTCCCAATGTCCCAATATTGCTCAGTTCAGCCTCCACTCCTGGCAGATCCAGTTTTCTCCCCTCAACATCGAGACTGAGACAGGTGTTCCTCTAGGGGGAGTGGGATCCAAGGTGTTTCAGAGCTCAAGCTGTTCAGTGGTTGTGGTTGTGGTTTGCAGCTTGGACAAGCTTTGATTTTTTTGTTGTTGTTGTTTGTTTGTTTAGAGTCCACTAATGAGTGAGTACATCCCCTGCTTATCTTTCTGGGTTTGAGATACCTCTCTCAGGAGGATATTCTCCAAATCAATCCATTTGCCTGCAAATTTTAGGATATCATTTTTTTTCTCACTGCTGAGTAGTACTCCATTGTGTAGATGTACCACAGTTTGTTAATCCATTCCTCAGTTGAGGGGCATGTAGGTTGTTTCTAGTTTCTTGCTATTATGAATAATGCTGCTATGAACATAGCATTTCATGGCTTATTCACTCCTATCCAACACTGGATAAGTGAATACATTTAATGTTCTCTATTATTTCAATCATTTTGGACCTTCATTGTCTCATGCCCAAGATTATGTCACCTCCAAGATGACATGTCTTGTTAGTTAAAAACATTTTGAAACCTCATATCTTAAAATGAAAGTACTGCTATAGAAACACTGTTCCTGGCCTTTCCACATCTATTCTTTCCATTAACATGGCCCAATTCTCTATCATGCACATAACACAAAGATTTGAAACTTAAATTATTAGTCTCAGAATCCTAGTGGAATGTATAGTTTCCCATCAGTTCACCCTAAAATATCATGTATTATTGGTAGTCATTATGAAACATTACCATGTTTCTATGGACCTAGAGGTTGTATAGTTTATGGTTGCTATTCTATAATAAACACTAACATATTCAGTTCATTATTAAACTTTATTTATGCACAGAAATTTGTATGTTGCTTAGAACTTGTTTACACCCACATTAAACCAATACTACTAAGAGATTTTGTACAGCCTATATTGTCAAGAAATTCTAGTATGATTTGTGGTTATCTGCATTCTACAGAATAAGAACTTCTCCTGCAGTTTTCTCATCACACAGATGCACAGAGGTATCTCGAGTAAAGTCATCACACAAAAGGTTGAAGTAAAATGAAAACAAAAGACCACACATCAGGAACTGGTTTTCTGTTCCTCCTGAAGGCTTAGCTAGGTGTGATCTATTCCTTTTCCAAATTACACAACTATGTGTGAATGTAGAAGCAGAACATACAGATTCTGTCAAAAACAGAAGACTAAGAGAGTTGATATTTTTAAAAGTCATTTATAAGTTATAGGAAAAACAATTCTGAAAAATGTTCTCTTTCTATTTAGTTTGCTTTCCTAACCTTTGCTTAATTTGGTAGGAAACCATTGATTGTTAATTCTTAAAAGGTCAAAATCAATCTTTGTTTATCAATCAAAACATAAAATCATTTTCATCATGTTTCACTTTGAGTTACTTATCATGTCAGTAGTTTAGTCTTGAAGAAAAGCTGATTTTTTATTTCATGTATGTTTTTACAATTATTCACAGAGCTGATGTTTTCTGTAACTGCAACTCTCTACCAACTCAAAAGGTGGCTATATTCACATGTAAGGAGTCTTTTGCTATTCTGCCAGCTAGCTTCTAACAATGACATGGAAAGTTCTTAATCATTACAAAAGCCTGGTCTAAACTTTAGGCAAATTCCAAACCTACTCTTATTACTTAAATTAACCAATTTTCATTAATCTATGTTCTATCTTGTGGTGTTATCTCTCATCTATCTTTTATATTAATATTTATTTTTATTTTATGTGAATTGGTGTTTTCTCTGCATGTATAACTGTGTAATGGTTTCATATCTTGGAATTACAGAGAGTTGTTAGCTGCCATGTGGATGCTGGGAATCAAACTCAGGACCTCCAGAAGACTAGTCAGTGATCTTAACTACTGAGCCATCTCTCCAGCCCACCTCTCTTCTATCTTTTACCCCATGTTTTCTCTCAATTTCTCCTGGTATCTCCTCCTCCTTGATTTTTTTTTCCTCTGCCCAGACATCCCACCTATACTTTCTTACTACCTACTGGCTGTTCAGTTTTTTATTAAACCAATCACAATATATCATCACACAGTATACAAATGTCACACAGTATTTAGGTAAATCCCACTTTGATAAAATAAATCTAGGACATTATAAAACCTGGTCAGTGTAAAAAATGGGGAGCTCTTATATGTTGTACTCATTATAGTATTTTTATCTATTATTTTATTATGTACTGTGGGAATATGCTTTTGTACACTGTAAATATTTGTCAATGTAAATATTGGCTTAATAGAACTCTGATTGGCCTGAGGCTAGACAAATAGGAAGTACAGGCTAGGCTACTAAACAAGGAGAAATCTGGGAAGAGCAGGAACAGAGTTTCCTGCCAGACTCAGAGGTTAAGAAGATAGGAATGCTGCACTGAGCAAAGGTACCAAGCCTGTGGCTAAACAATTAGGAATTAATGGTTAATCAAGTAAAAGAGATGTTCAATATGTCTGAGTCATAGGCCAAACATTTTATAACTGATATAAGCCTTTGTGTGATTGTTTGGGACTAAATGGCTGTAGGACAAACCAGGCAAGACAGAGAAACTTCTGACTATATTTATGAAACACAGTTATAATGAAATAAAATGACACATCATCTTTAAACTTTATTTTCTAAAGATGAATTTATAGGCACTCCTAGTTTGTGCTCAATCCTTTATTAGGCTGGGTTTACAAAAAGCCCTCATGTGTGTGCATTAGGTTTTTACTGAATTCCTGATGACTTCTGTAGAGCAAGGAGGACAATATGAAATTCCTTATAAATAAATGTACTATGATGTGGGAGTTTATTAAAGCTAAACAAGAGTACAAAGTTATTCACATATTCATTCACGTCTCTCTCCTTCTTCCCTCTTTTTCTCTCTGACTTTCTTCCTCTCCTACCAGCTATCTATCATCATCTATCATCATCTATAATCTAAATCTATCATCTATAATCTATCATCTATAATATATCATCTATCTATCTATCTATCATCTATAATCTATCATCTTTCTATCTATCTATCTATCTATCTATCATCTATCATCTATCATCTATCTATCTATCTATCTGCCTACCTACCTATCTATATGTCTGTCATCCCTGTGTGTGTGTCCATTTCTCTGAATCTCTTCCCTCTTTCCCCCATTTGTTCCCCTTCTCTTCTTTCCTCTTTCCTTTCCTCTTTCTCTCTAACTCTTCATTCTCCCGCCCATTTTTTCCCACATCTCTCTGCCTCTGTCTCACATTCATGTCCAGATGGACTAATTACTGTTAACATATCATTTTGTTAGGAATGTTGGTTCAGCTCATATACATACTGTGTGGGTCTTTGTTTGCTGAGATGCATCTTTGAACAAGCTTATCTTGGCTTAATGACAAGGCAATGGACTCCCCAAAGAAATATGGAAAGGAATCCAAGTGAATCTCCTCCATCAACTAAGGATTTTCCTGGGTTGTAGAGATTATTCCTTTCAGTGGTCAGGTAAGCCTAATGCAGTTTTTAATTTGGCAAGAAAAGAAATTAAATCCAAGAATTTATTGCATCAACTCAGAACCTCAAATTGTTTCCATTTTCTTATTCCCAGGGGTCTTTCCTCTGAATTAACCTGTCAGAAAGCAGGAAGGGAATAACACTGATTTATTACTAAAGGCAAAGAGTGACTTAAGCTTGAGAGATATTATGGAAAAGGCTCTAAAGGGAAAGAGTACATTGTGTTTAAGTTGACACAACCAGAGAGGTAAGTCATTAACTAAAAGTCCGACATAGACAGACATTTAATTTAGTCTTCTAGCCAACTAGTCCCTCAAGATTATAAAATCTTACTGTAACCTCCCAATAAGCTGATCATTTAAATGATACATGAGAATTGACTTGCTAGTTCACTTCAAAGAGGAGACCCCAGAGAGCCTAAAGATGTCCCAGAGAATCAGTCATATACAAAGGATTTATAAAAGAGAATGCCAAGGCCAAAGTTTATGTGACAAATGACAAAAAGCCACCTTTCATTTCATTAAACATTTCAGTGCAAATAACAAAGTAGCTTTCAATACATAAGCTCACATAATCTAATTATCTTCTTAATGTTGTCAAGGAATATTATTCCATTTCAGGGTTTTTTGAAAATTCCCTAACCTCTATCATTCAAAGAATAGTATGAAGTAGTGCCGAAATATATTTCTAGGCATAAAGATCAAAGCAAGTTCCAGGGGAAATTATCAGTTAAGGAATATAGCCTTTTTCCCTAATAGGGTCTCCACGCTACACTTCAATGTAAAGTTAATGAACAAATTCTATTTCTAGATCATCCAATTTAGATATTTCAGTCTAAGTTATTTTAATAACCTGCTGGGATTACAACTTATTTGACACATGGTTTTATAAACTTTCATTTTTATAGCCAAGTTTTATATAAAGATACTAATTTCAAACAACACATTTGTATCACACACACATACAAATGTTAAGTATCAACACTAACCAAAGACTTCAATTATTTTAGGAGCTTCTGGCTTGTAGTAGGAGGAAAAAAATAATGCAAGAGTATCTGTTACATACCTCAGTGGCAAATTGCTGCAGTCCACCAATATTAATAGGTCCCTCTTCTGCAGCATGCAAGTTACATCCTCCCACACACAGATCCGAGGTTGGACAAACCATTCCACAAGTAAGACCAAGAGGATTGTCAGAAAGGATAAGCTTAGCTGCACCATAGTAGTTCTACAGAGATAAAACAAAACCAAAATTTATCTTATGGCATAATTTACAAAAATTACTCAATTGTGGTGCTTTATTTCTTCTAGTAAGCAACTGCACTAGAGTTCAAATCAATGAATTGCAAATGAGATGTATATGCTACTACCCTGTAAAATCGCTAGGAATCTGCACCATCATAAGTAAAATATCAGTCACACAGAATTTTATACAAGTGTATTTATAAAATAGTAGTAGTTTAATTTCAGAAATTTTACATTTAAAAAGACATTGTTTACAATACATAATAGTGACATATTTCCCAAAATTCTTTTTTATGTTTTTTTTCTTTTTTCTTCTTTATTTATTTTGTATTTATCACAAAACAGTAAAATGAATTTAAAATGCTGAAAAGTTAACAATAACTATAAAGAAGATAAAAATCATAAGCATGACTTATCAAGGGTGATAATGCAAATAAGATTGTTACACATATATTTACTTCTTTATGTTTTTAACAAAGTAATTTAGGAGCACTGCTAAACGAACTTTAAATATATGTCATTTAAGACAATAGCAACAAAAATTGCATTCAATAAGCTTCCATATGGATAAATATTAAACAATCCGAATTCTCCCTCTTGTTCTACCAGTGATATTTCAAGACACTCGGTTATTATTGTTCTTCAATTTTATCCTCTAAGCAAAGATTCAGATAGGCAATTAATATTGGGATCCTGGACTAGGCCTCAATCAGTTCAACACCTCACTCTTTTCTACATATTTGATGTCTATAAAATACCTTAGAATTTTGCTTATTGTCAATAATTTTGTAATCTAATGTCTTCAAAAATTAGATAATCTGAATTATAAATTAAATTTTAAAAATAAGTATTTTTTAAAAAACAGGAAAGCCAAGAAGAGCTCAAGGAGATATAACACATAAACACAATATAGTATCTTGAAGAGAATCCTGAAAAAGAATATAAAACAAAAAAAAATCAAATAATGTAGAGACTTTCATTAAAATGAAATTGATATTGGATCACAAGGTTATAATAAATATAATATTTATGCACACACACTCACAAGCACGCAATGATAAAGGAGCTATGTGCATGTCTTTGTTGTTATGGTAGTTTTATACTCTTCCTGTTTGGTAGTGACTTTAGTATTTCCCCAGCACTTTGGTAATCTTTGATTCCTTATGATCTACAGTAATCCCTCTCACTGTGGAAAATTTCCAGAACTTAATCAAAAACATTCTAACACATTAACAGATATAAATATATACCTGGAAGTTAAATAAAAATAGTAAGTTAAAGAAACAGATCACATATAAACTAAGAAAAACATAATTGCTAAAATAATGTTGATAGCAATTAAAAAATGGAGAAGAAAAATAGGCAAAATGATTAAAATTGTCACCTCAATGTACTTTGGGACTTTGCTCTTATACACTGTGGCTATTTGTCACAGTTAATATTTGTTTAATAAGACATATTGGCTGGAATCTAGACAGACAGGAAGTATAAGTAGAGCAACCAGAAAAGGACAATTCTGAGAAGAGGAAGAACAAAGTCTCCTGTAAGACTTAGGGGAAGAAAAATGAGAATTCTGCACTGATCAAAGGTACCAAGCCACAGGGCTGAACATAGATAAGAATTATGGGTTAATCTATGATAAGCCTGAGACCAAACAGTTTATAATTAATATATGCCTTTGTTTGATTATTTACAACTGAATGGCTACATATAAGCAGGGTGAGACAGAGAAACCTGACTACAATAATGCATAGATAACTCTATTGAAAATAATATATATGTATAATTTAGTATTAAATAAAACAAAAATCTAATCTGCGATTTTAATAGGTTTCATGATGGCTTAAAAATATTTGTTCAAATTTATGTTTCCTCAGAAGAACTGTGCCTAATACATAAAAAGGGTTAATCAAGACATATTTTCTAGACATCTAGTACTGATATGGTATGAAATTCAGATCATAACTATGGAACATAAGTAATTAATATCAAGTAACTGTGAGACCAATATCAACCAGCAGACAAGCAGTTAAGATAGGATTCATTCTAAAGAGTACCTCCCACTGCATTAAAAATAGTCATCTCTATGCAACTATTTAGGTAGAGCACAGTTTTCGATTTATACACACAATACACACGTACACACACACACACACACACACACACAGAGGAAGGGAGCGAGAGAAACTCTATCATCTCCTATGTTCACTGTTTGAATTCCAGTAAGTGACTGGTGCATGTCTTCTATGGTAATAGTCTTTTCATCAGAAAATATCATTATACTAAAATAGACAATTGTTTCTCAGCATGATAGCTGAATTACAGCATCCAGAGGAAAAGAAACATATATGTAATTTTATGTAAATCAACAACTCAATGCTTAAAATAACATACCAAGAAAGTGAAAAGACCCAAAATACTTGAAGACTATTATAAGACATCTATAGCTAGAGCATATTAACATGATACCTTATGATGGGGGAAGAATTACAGCAAAAGAATCCAAAATTGTTGTGAGTAAATAATCAAGAAAGTTCACAGTAAGCATTAGAGTGATGACTAATCAATTTGGCTAGAAGTCTTGATGTAGAAAAATATGTCTAGAAGACACACTTGAAAATTGTGCTTGCTCCAGATTATGAAGAACTTTGGCTGCCAACTCACACATTAAAATTTTAATTTAAACTCTTAAATTAAGGAGTCTTATTTATTTATTTATTTATTTATTTAGAGACAGGGTCTCTCTATAAAGACCTGGCTTTCTGGGAACTTTATATGAGACTACTCTGACTTTGAACTCACAGAGGTCTACCTACCTCTGCCTCTTGGGTGACGGGATTAAAGGTGAACAACTTAATGTTTAGCTTAATTGAATCATTTTAATATAAGTATTCAGGTACTAAAATATTGAATTCAATGATTATTATGCAGATGACATAAAAATTCTTACAAAGGCAATTGAAAAAGAGGATATGTCTGGAAGATCACAGAATCAGCCTAGAAAAAAGAAAAGATCCGTGTATATTAAAGAACCAGAAATATGGTTCTGAAATGGGTGGCAAATTAGCAGGGTGGTGCTGATGCTTATCTTAAATCTCAACACTCCAAAGGCAGAGGCAGGTGGAACCCTGAGTTTGTTCCAAGGTCAGCCTAGTCTACAAAAGGAGAGTTCCAGGACAACCAGGAGTCAACAAAAAACCACTGTCTTATATGAGAAATCAAACAAACAAGAAAAGTAGGTGTTGCAAAAACTGAAACATGAAGTCACCTTGCAAGTTACCTTCTTGGAAAACTCTCAAGATGCCCAGATCCCCCCAGCATTTGGGGATCTGAGTACGAAGTGAAGAGCCCCTCAGAATCTTTTCAAGAAGGGGACACCTTCTCAACTCTCCCTTGAAAGCCACAAGATCAATATCAATTCTGTCTCTCCAGCAAGTGAGATGATTCTAAAGTCCTCTAAAGTCCACAAGAGATTTGCCTCTTAAACCCTTTACAAGTAAAGGTTAGAAAATGTAAATGGAAAATGTACTTCATAGAAACCCAGGTAGACTCCTACTATAAGAAAACACCACTTCAAACCTTTCTTCGTTCTGTTCCATCAGTTATAGCATTTCAGTGTTTGTTTCTTCATATAGAGAAAAATATATAGGACTATATTAGGAGGGATGCAAGAAAATGTATCCCCTTTAGTCCCAGTCTCTCTCTCTCTTGTATTTTTTTCTATGCACCAAGACACCTTTATTATTATTTTGTTCCTCTTAGTAGTTTTCTGTTTTGTCTGGCTTGGCTGTTGTTGTGTTTTTATAATGAGTATTCTGTAGAGCCAAGGATGACTGAATCCTTCTACAATCAAAACTCTGAGAGATAAATGGTTGTTTTCAAATCAACACCAAAGTTTACCAGTGTGTCTCTTTTTTATCCCCAGGTATAAAGTATCAGTTTGTACCTGAAGATTTTAATAGCACATTCTTTAGCACAACATGTGTCATTTAGTTAATTTTAAGATAATTATAACTTTAATATTTTAGTTTTTACTTGAAAATTATAGCTTGAAATTACATCAGTGCCATTCTTCTGGAATTTAATGATTTTTAAATTCATTATCACGAACTGCAAAGCTTGTCAAACCTGCTCCCCTGTCATATGGTATAACTAATTTAACAAATAGTCCTACCATATTCAGGCCTTCCTATCACTACAAGATTATCAATACAGCTGGTGGATTTATTTTAAAGTGTTCTTCCTTTTTCCAGTGACAGTTTTCACAGATGGTAGCATCCTTCCAAGATAAACTCCAATCTGTTGCATTTAAAAAATACTTGTACTAAACCTTAGTAAGTTTGCATGTGTGAGAAGAGTGGCTTTATCTATCTAAGAATGAAAGATGGATGCACACTAACTGGATAGGAAAGGAATTAATAGCACATGCTGGAGACATGGGCACCAGGGTAACTTTGTATGAAGCTGTCATCATCTCACAATGCATAACCTGTGAGTCGCAGACATTTGGCAAAGCAGCTGAGACATATATCACACTCAGAACACACAAAAAGCCCTGGTTCCAGAGCCAATATGATCAGAGTAGATAAAGATCCTACATTCAGAGCCAGGTGTGAAGGTATATAATTGCAATTTCAGCCCCTGGGGCTGAGGAAGAATTGTGAGTTAAAAACCAGACTGAGGTATCTAGTAAAATCTTGTTCAAATTACAAAAACAAAAGAAACAAAACCTTACTCTTATGATATGTTCCTGTAGGGTCAAAAGGTTTAATGGGATAGGACACTCCTATCTTCATATATTTAATTAAATTTTGGTAAATTTTATACAGTCTCATTAGATCTTTTCAGAATACAAACTTAGTCTGAGTTAAACCTAAAGTGTAAAAATCCTAACATGTTATTCCTGTGAAATTTTGTATCTGGCCATGAGTTATTAAACTGAAAAACCTACACACACACACAAACACACACACAGCTATCACAGTTATACGTGCACAAATACAAACAGAAATACACATATACACATGAGCACACATACACAGAGTTGTAAAAACACAGTTTTACATGATTACACACACAGTTACAAATACACATATATGTAGTGGAAATCAGGGCTCACTCACCTTGACATAGTGGTGGGGCCCTGAGATCTTAAGGAACCATATAAGAGACTTTGCCAGACCAGCCTAAAATTGGGTGCAAGCTGTCTCTCCGTCCTGTTTGTTCCTTCAATCTCTTGGAGAGAGAATCTGACCCATCGCCAGAACCCCATTGACCAGTCCAACTTTCCAAAAATTGCACTATCCTTTATTCTTTAAATCAGTGCGCATTTTACATAAACTCCTTAATGAATATTAATCTTTTAACATAATCAATTGTTAGTAATTAATATCTACTACACATACATTCACACACACACATAGCTACACTCACAGGGGTAGACATTAGAGAAACTCTTTGATTTGAGTTCTATCACTCAAGAGTTTTTCTTTGGAGAAATATGTAATAATATATATAATCTGTTGTAGAATATTATTTCAACTATTTAGATATGTGTTACATTCATTTATGCCATGGATTATTACTTTAACTGTGTAAAGGTGTGTTATCTTTTTATGATGCATTTGTTCAGTTATATAAATATGTATTACGTTGGTTTGACCTGATCTACCTAAGACACTTGTTTGTTCCGATAAAAAGGTAAACAAGCAATAGCTAGGCAGGTAAGTAATACGCAGAGCTGTCAAAGCACAGATAATAAATAGGAAGAGAAATCCATGCTTGTGAAGAGAAGACCTGAGAATAAGAAAAAGGAGGAGGAGGAGGAGGAGG
This sequence comes from Sigmodon hispidus, assembly GCA_004025045.1. Classification (NCBI taxonomy): domain Eukaryota; kingdom Metazoa; phylum Chordata; class Mammalia; order Rodentia; family Cricetidae; genus Sigmodon; species Sigmodon hispidus. The sequence continues at coordinate 176,875 of PVIH01002346.1, read as the reverse complement.
AAGGGGAGAAAAGCACAAAAAGAAGCAGAGAATGAGGGAGATGTGCCAGGGGCAAGCAGCCAGGTAGCCACCAGACAGACAGAGGAGCAGTGAAAGTAAGATATACAAAAGGCAAACATGTAAGAAGCCCCAAGTCAAAAGGTCACTAAAAAGAAATGGGCTAATTAATGTTAAAAGAGCTATCCAGAAAAATAACCCTTGTGTCATGATTTGGGAGCTGGTTGGTGGCCCCTCAAAAAAGCCTGGCATAATCCAGAATTTTAGAAATTGCTAAATAAAGAACAAAATATGTTTGTTGTGATTATATTATACATTTTTAAAACTTGGCATAATATAATGCTGCCCATTAAATAAATTTAATAGACTTGAGCCATCTCTTCATTTTCCTTATGTATTTTTTCTACCCCAAATCCTTATGTAAATTTTAATACTTTGAATTAAACATTTTAGTGCCTATAAAGGAAAATCCATGTGAGCAAAAGAATAAGAAAGTTAAAAGAAAAGCTATCAAGGTGGGGAAAGTACTATCCACTTAAAAGCCACATGTATTGGCATGAACATATGCAAATTGACATGAAATACTTTATAGAGTATTAATAAAATAGAAAGTCACTTCTGTTCCTCACATTTCTTGCATCTTGTCTCCTTTTCTTAACATAATGGGCTTTGTAAGTTACAATTCCCCCATGAATTTGCATAGCCAACTCAATAGACTTGTAGATGAAACCAATTTAACAAGTTTTTGATGTGTGAGAAATCTCTTCTTAAGCAGGTGAGACAATGAAGAACAAGCATGGATGCTATGCCTTTATTTTTATTTAAACAGAATAATGCTTTCATTCATACCCAAATCCATCATTGTGTATGTGCATGTATATGAGTGAGAGTAGGTTGATGTGTTTTGAGATATACTTGTATGCATGTGTGTGAAAGACAGACATCAATCTTGAGTATCCAAGCTCAGTATTATCTACCATGATTTTTAAGGCAAAGTCTCAGAAAGACCAGGAGCTTGGGAATATGACTATTTCCAACTCACCAGAACAGAGACTACAAGCCTCTTTGCTAGCCTTAATACAAGATTCTAAGATCAAACCCAGGACCACATGTTTCTTATTTAGTAAGAATTTTATGATCTCAGTTATATTGCCAGCTCAAACTGATCTTTGTCCACTTAATAATCAATGTTTAGAGATTTATTTTGAAAAATATTTATATCAGTTTCTAATCATGGCATAATATTTCTTTGTATGGCAGCCTTTATATCAATGCATTGATAGATATTTAGTTCGAATATTCTTTTATTTTTCTAATATTAGTCTTATTTTGCCAAAGCTCTAAATAATATATTATTTCTTTCACTATAATTTACCAATAAGAAAACTAAGAACGAATATAGACTGCTATTTGTTTTTAATGTAGACCAAATATGTTTTTCACCCTGAAAAGGAGAAATCCACCAAGATGAAGTCTCAATTCTAAACATTTATGCCCCCAACACGAGGGTACCCACATGTGTAAAAAAATTACTAAAGCTTAAATTGAACATCAAAACCTACACATTAATAGTGGGAAACTCAACACACCACACTCACCAAAAAACAGGTCTTTCAGACAGAAATTTAACAGAGAAATAAAGATTCTAACAGTTCTTATGACTCAAATGGACTTAATATTTACAGAACATTGCACTCTAACCAAAAGAATATACCTTCTTCTCAGTACACTATGGGACCTTCTCTAAAATTGAATATATACTCAATCACAAAGCAAATTTCAAAAGATACAAAAAAAAAAAAAAACCCTGAAATAACCACCTGTATTTTATCAGATCACCATGGCTTAAAGTTAGTATTCAACAATGACACAAATTACAGACCACCTACAAACTCATGAAAACTGAATAATGCTCAAAGGAATTATCATGGGATCAGAAAACAAAGACATCTTAGAATTTAATGAAAATAAATGTACAAAATACCCAAACTATGGGACACTATGAAAGCAGTACAAAGAGCAAAGTTTATAGCACTAAATGCCTACATAGAGAAGTTAGAGAAATCTCACACTAGTAACTTAACAACACAACACAAGTCTCTTGAATAGAAGGAAACAAACTCAGCTGGGAGGAACATATACCAGGAAGTAATTAAATTGAGGGCTGAAATTAATGAAATAGAAAAAAATAGAATAATACCAAGCATCAGTGAAACAAAGAGTTGGCTCTTTGAGAAAAACAACATGATAGACAAACCTTAATCCAAAAGTCTAAAGAAAAGGTAAAGAGTAATTATAGTGGGATTTTGTACTGTTACATTGTAATTATTTGTCCATCCTACTGGTTTAATTAAAAAAAAAAAAAAACTGAAAAAGACAAACAAAAAATATAGACAAGTGTTCCAGACTCTCAACAAATAAAAGAAGAAGAAACAATATGACTCAAAGACTCCAGCAGAGATGCCTGCAGATACAAAAAACAACAAAAAACAAAAACAAAAGGAATGCCAAGTGATCCACACACACCCAAAAAAAAGACCAAGATACTAAGCCACATGACTAAACAAGATAAAAATCATGTTAGTTTAAAATTAAAAAAAAAAAATTAAAAAGCAAGTTATATGCCTGGGCCATAAGTCAATCAACATAAAATTAATATAAACTTTGCATGATTATTTGGGATTTAGTGGGAGCAGGTCAGTGATTGCGTCTAAACTTCAAGGCAAGGCCAAAAAGTCCAAGACAAAAACTTTTCATTTCAAGAGATCATCCAAATTAGCAAAATCAGAAACGAAAAAGTAGTTGTAACAACAGTTGGTGAGGAGGAAATTCAGAGAATCATCTCGTCATTCTTCAGAAACATGTACTCCATAAAGTTAGAAAATCTAAAGGAAATGGACAATGTTTAAGGTAGGTATCATGTACAAAAAATAAATAAAGATGAAATAAACAAGTTACATAGACCTTAAACCCATAAGAAAATAGAAACAGTAAAAAAAAAAAGTAAAAAAAAAAAAACCTAGAGCCAAACAGTTTCAGTGCAGAATTCTTCCAGAATTTCAAAGAAGAGCTAATACTCTTAAACTGTCCAATACAGTAGAAACCAAGAACATTACCAACCTATTTTTATGAGGTTACCGTTACAGTTATATTCAAACAACACAAAGGTACAACAAAGAAAGAGAATTACAGACCATTTTTCCTCATGAACATAGGTGCAAAAATATTCAATATAATACTGGCAAATTGAATTAAAGAACACTTCAAAATAATCATCCACCATGATCAATTAGGCTTCATCCCAAAGATGCATGGATGTCTCAATAGACAAAAATCTGTCAATGTAATCCACTGTCTAGCAAACTGAAGGAAAAAAATCCATATAATCATTCCATTAGATGCTGAAAAGGTTTTCTCCAAATAAAATGCCCCTTGGTGAAAAAGTTTTGAAGAGATTAAAAATACAAGGAACATACCTAAACATAATAAAGGCAATTTACAGGAAGCTGACAGACAACATCAAAATAAATGAGCAAAATTTAAAGTGATTTCACTGAAATCAGGAACAAAACAAAGCTGCTCATATCGATTCAGTATAGTACTTGAAGTTCTAATTAATGCAATAAGAGAATGAACATCAGGGGGACATAAATTGGAAAGAAAGAAGTCAAACTTACACTATTTACAGATGATATGATAATATATATGTAACCCCCAAAACTATCAGGAAACTCCTACAGCTGATAAACGCCTTTAGTAAAGATTAGCTCAAACTAATCAGTAGCTCTCCTACATACAAGTAATAAGTAGGCTGAGAAAGAAATCAGAGAACCATCACCCTTTATAAATATCACAAATAATATAAAATACATCAGGGTAACTCTAACTGAGCAAATGAAGAAACTGTATGACAAGAACTTTAAGTCTTTAAAATAGATTAAATAAGATAGCAGAAAATGGAAAGATCTCCCATAATCATAGATAGGTAGGAACTTATAATAAAGAAAATTGACATTCTCACCAAAAGAAGTCTACAGGTTCAATAAAATCCCCATCAAAATCCCAACACAATTTTTTACAGATCTTGAAAAAATAATACTCATGTTCATATGGAAAAAAAAAACCAGCAGGACAGCTGCAACAATTCTATACAATAAAGCAGCTTCTGGAGGCATCACAAACCCTAACCTCAAGCTTTGCTATAGAACTATAGCAATAAAAACATCTTAGTATGGACATAAAAACTGACATGTGGGTCAATGGAATCAAATTGAAGAACCTGGCAATCCACACACCTATCAACACTAAATTTTTGACAAAGATAAAACTTTACAGTGGAAAAAAGAAATTATCTAGCTAACATAATTAGCTGTTAACATGTAGAAGATTGCAAATAAATACATATTTATTATAATGCACAAAGCTCAAGTCCAAGTGAGCAAATACTTCAGCATAAGTCCAGTTCCACTGAACCTGATAGAAGAGAAAGTAGAAAGTAGCCTTGAATGCATTGGCACAGGAGACCACTTCCTAAATATAAAACCAATAGCAACAGGGAGACCCAATTAATAAGTGGAACCTCCAGAAACTGAGAAGTTTCTGTAAGGCAAAAATTTCTGCTGTAAATAAAACATATCAGCAGCCTACATAATGGGAAAAGATCTTCACCAACCCCATATCTGACAGAGTGCTAATCTCCAAAATATATAGAGAATTCAAGAAACTACACATAAAAAATACCAAACAATCTAATTAAAAAATGGGTGACAGAGCTAAACAGAGAATTCTCAACAAAAGAATTGAAATTACTGAAAAACATTTAAGGAATAGCTCAACATCATTAGTCATTAGGAAATGAAAATCAAAATGACTCCAAGATCCATTCTTACACCTGTCAGAATGGCTAAGATCAAATAAACTGATTATGCAGGATAGGATGTAGAGCAAGGGAACACTTTTCTGCTGTTGTTGGGAGTGCAAACTTACAGAGCCACTTTGGAAATAAGTATGGGACTTCTCAGAATATTGAAAATCTGTACCTGAAGATACGATGATAGCACTCTTGGGCATATACCCAAGGGATGCTCAACATACCATAAGGACAATTGCTCAACTATGTTCATACCAGCATTATTTGTAATGTTCATAACATGAAAACAACATAGATGCTCCTCAACTGAATAATGGATAAAGATACTGTGATGTGATTTATGTATATACATACATATATATACATACATACATACATACATACACACATAATGGAGTATTACTCAGCAGCCAAAAAAATGACATTATAAAATTTTCAGTCAAGTTAAGGAAACTAAAAAAATCATGCTGAGTAAAGTAACTCAGACTCAAAAAGACAAATATGGCATATACTCACCCGTAAGTGGATAATGAATGTAAAGCAAAGGATAACCAGACTACAAACCACATCTCTAGAGAGAGAAACAAGATAACTAGGAGGACCCTAGAGGCAATAGGTGGATCATTCTGGGAATAAGAAGTAGATAAGATCTCCTCTGTAAACTGGGGACATTGGAGGAATAAAAGGTAAAGGGATGGGGGATGAGAATATACAGTAACAGCATGATCAAGCTTGAACAGGGTTGGGATGGGAGAGCAATAAAACAGATATCTTAATAGAGGGAGCCATCATGAGGTTGGGAGAGAAACTTAGTTCTAGGAAAGTTCCCAGAAATCCACAGGATGACCCCAGCTTTACTACCAATAACAGAGCGGGCACCTGATCTGTACCTATCACTGTAATTAGATTGGTGAATACTGAAACTGTCATCATAGAGTCTACATCCAGTAACTGACAGAAGCAGATGCAGAGATCCACAGCCATGCAATAGGTCAAGCTCCAGAAGTCCAGTTAAAGAGAGGGAAGAAGGTTTATATGAGAGAGACGGGTCAAGATCGTGATGAGGAAATCTACAGAGGCGACCGAACCAAACTGGTGGGAACTTATAAACTGACAATCATAGAGCTTGCACAGGACTAGACTAGGCCTTCTGCATACAGGAGACAGTTCTTTAATTTGGACTGTTTGAGGGACCCTGAGCAGTGGGATCAGAATCTATCCCTGGTGCATGAGCTGGCTTTTTAGAACCCATTCCATATGGTAGGAAACTTTGCACAGCCTTGACACAAGGGGGGCAGGATTTGGACCTGCCTCAACTGAATGTACCAGGCTTTGCTGACTTTCCACAGGAGGCCTTACCTTTTTGGAGGTGGGGATGAAGGGTGGTTAGGGAGGGGAAGAAAGCTGGAGCAAGGAACAGAACAAGGGATGAGAGGAGGATCTTCTGTGAGTATGTAAAATAAATTTTTAAATTTTTATATAAAAATAAAATATATTAAATTAAAAAGTAGATGCTCTAAAAATATTGTGACTGAAAATGCTTTCATCTAAGAAACTAGAGAAAGGTAAGGACTAACATTAATGAATTATCCTTTCCAAATTTACATTGAAAAGTGAATTTTCCTTTAATTATTACATGACAATTTTAACTATCTCTCTTGGTTATTCTTTAAAAATTTATTTTACGGGCTGGAGAGATGGCTCAGCGGTTAAGAGCACTGTCTGCTCTTCCAGAGGACCCGGGTTCGATTCCCAGCACCCACATGGCAGCTAACAACTGTCTGTAGTTCCAGTTCCAGACAAACACCAAGGCAAATAAATAAATAAATAAATAAATAAATAAATAAATAAAGTTTAAAAAAATTATTTTACTAAATTTACTTTGTGTGTGTGCATGTGTATGTGTGTATGTGTGTGTGTGAATGCCAGCATGCTAGTTTGTTTTCTGTCTATTTGATACTAGTTAGAATCATCTGAGACAAGAGAGCCTCAGTTGTAAAATTGCCTCCATAAGACTGGGCTGTAAGCCAAACTGTAGGGTATTTTCATTATTCACGATTTACAGGAGAGGGTTCAGCTTACTATGAGTGAGGCCACCTCTGGGCTTGAGGTCCTAGGTTCAGTATGAAATCAAACTGTGCAAACCATGAGGAGTAAGTCAGTAAGAAGCATTCCTCCATGGTCTCTGCATCAGCATCTGCCTCTAGATTTCTGCCTTGCTTGAGTTCCTGTCCTGACTTCCTTCAGTGAGGAACGGTGACATAGAAATATAAGCCAAATTAACACATTCTTTCCTAAGTTTAGTTATGGTAATTTATAACAACAGTAGTAACCCTAATTAAGACAGCCTGCAAGTATATATGTGCATTTTGATGGCCACTGCCTGCAGAGAAGGTCATTGAAACTGGACTTATAGGCTCTCTAACCAAGTCTGATATAGAAGCTCTTAACCCCTGAGGTCTATCTAGTCTGTTCTCTGTTTTTAAGACAGGCTCTGTAGCTCACATTAGCTTTGAATTTATTAAAATCATCTTGTCTCAGCCTCTCCAGTGCTAGAATTAAGGCATATGTTCCCATTCTGGCTGTACAAATTAAATTTTTCACTTAACTATCATTTCAATAAATTAAATCATACATGTTAAAGTTAACTGGACTTATGCCACAAATATAATAACTTTCTTTAAAATACATGCAAGCACACATATATTAAAATTATTTTTGTCTTCTAGTATGTTGAAATAGAAGCGCTAGATATGTACTTCATACAGTGAAGGATATCATCTAAAGCAGTTAACTTATCTATGCTACTGATTATTCCATTTTACCATTAATTTAAAATACACTTGATATCCAAACAGGAAAGATAAAAGGAAAACAAACTTGATTTCTTATTTTCACTGTTGATTTTTGTTTAATTTTTTAAAAATAAATATCATACAAATTATTTTGCTATTCTTCAATAACAAATGTTAAGGGTAAAATTATCTGCTACATATATGAAAATTCACAACTAACCTCACATCAAATTATCTAATCTGAGCCAATATTTAGAACAATAATTGCAGTACCTGCTCATGAACACCATGATCAGTGAATGCACACATATGAATCATGTATGTAGATTCACTCATGTATTCATTGGGTATTGTGAGATAGTCTTCTAAGTATTATATGTCATATTTTAATCATCATGTATAACACATACCTGGTTATTTAAGGAATTCTAACTAGACTGTAATTTCACACCACTATTTTCTTCTATGTTTAAAAAATGTCAGACTATTTTTGAGGATTGGCTCTTTATTGCCAAGAATATGATATATTTCTTAAGTGACAGTATGCTGTGATATGTGCGACAGTGTGTTATTATACAGTGGGTACAAATAGAATTCTCAAAAACGTTCTCCATTCCGAGCACATTAATTTAAACCTACCACTGCTTTCAAAAAATATAATTAGTATTGATTGTAATAATTTACTTTAAATTTTTCGATTTATCAAAGTAGTTTTCAGAAAACTAAACCCAAATATATTTAACATGAAGTTCACCATATAACACATTTCACTGTATGGTTCGGATGTTAACAGCACTTAATCAATCTTGCTATGATAGCCGTATGTGGTTTTAGTCACCCGTTGTATTTTAATACTAAATTACAACACATGTTTTATTCTTGCAGGTTGTGGAGTGTGCATCACACGAAGCACACCACACTTGGATTCTGAAACTTCTTTTATCCTTTCAAACAGCTAAGCAATTAGGAATGAAACTCTTACCGTTGCAGGATTACAAATGAATTTCCTAAACAATATGACAATTATTTACGTTACTTAAATTCAAATTCGTTTCGGCCTATCTTGTAGTTCATTAGGCTTAACTTTTTAATATTAAAAATCTTAAGTCATATCCTATGTTTCTTTAAATAGCATTCCTTTTATCTTGAGACTACTAAAAAAAAATGTGATACAAACTTATTTTATATTGATTGACATCCTTGTCTTTAAAACTAGTAAATTCATTATTCCAGGATATCACATTCAAAATGTGGAAGTTATACCTTAATTATTAATCTTGGAAAATTCAGTTAATAATATTATTAACTGATAATAGAGTAGCTGAAGTGTGCATATATTTCTATTGATCATTTTAAATCAGTATTTTAATAAAATGTAAATATAATTACTTTGGAAAATTCATTCTGGATTTATAGAGGTAGTTGTCTATGTAAAGAAAACAATAACATTGAAAATGGATATGCTATTAGGGAATTGGTTACAACATTCATTAAAATATATTTTATGTAGTGTTGTAATCAAAATAGCTGGTTCCTCTGTGACAGAATGACAAACATAGATTCACATGTAGAATGACGGACAAAAACAAATGAGAATTCAAACACGTCTAAATAAATATGGGCTAAAGATTGTGCTGATAGGGACATTTAAGTATAGTGAGGCAAAGAACCAGAAACATATATGGAACTATAAGACATTTGGGAAAAGACTGGACAGTCTGAACACTGAAATTAAAAAGTGGATTAGAAGCTATCATGTGTTATTTTGAAATCTGCCTTTCATAATCTTACATTGACCTCTAATTTTAATTTATGATGTTAAAAAATATATATGTACATTGCCAGTTGTAATTTTCATGTTTTATATCTGAATATTTTCAATTTGAACATATATATAATAATGGTAATATAGCTACTTACAAGGAAAATCTTAAAAAAAAACTCACTTTCCCTGTACTGTGAATATCTTTCTCTGATAATAATGTTTTTTAAAGAGTGCTACGCATCATGTTGCTAAACAACATGGCTATTTTTATATAATAAAAAGATTTTTCTAACTAACAGTCATAATTCATTTTTAGGATAGTAGAGTGACATTGAGAAATATAAATATCACCTAATAGATTTACCCAACAGTAAAGGTATTTTCAGTTTTTGCTTTGTCAACACAACAATATCAAGTGACACAATCAAATGTATGCCTAATTATTTGGTAGTTTTTATCTTAAAGGAATATGTAAAATAAGCTACTGTTGATCATTCAATGCATGCATGTATTTATTTACTGAATTATTTGCCAGTCCAGTATAGCTTGAACTTTGTATTATGCAATTGATCAACAGAAACATATTTACACAAACATGAACATTTAAATGTATATATATATATATATATGTTTTCATATATATAGGGTTGCATGAAAGTTTTTGTTTCCTTCATGCTAAAGATCAAAGACTATCACATAACTGTGATCTTTAGCAACTAATGATTAAACATTGGTGGCTCATTCTTTGACATCTATAATTTACTGTACTTATAAATTATTTGTATCAGCCTTTTATATTGTTGACAGCATTTATGCATTCCTACAACATCTTCTTCTCACTCACAAATTTCAGTAACATTTAATGACATTAATACTTGGACTGAAATAAATAACAAAATTATTTTCATTTAATTTACATTTAAATTGTAGATTTATTCATGTATATTGATTTATTTTGTTAATAATTTTTAAATTATACTTAAATATACTTAATAAATGTAAGCTTAGTCTAATTTTACTGAGGATTTTTTATTTTTATTTATGTGTGAGGGTGTTTTATCTGCACACATGTCCGTATACTATGTGCATGCTTGGTGCCCACAGAGACCAGAAGAAGGCATCAAATCCTCTAGAAATAGAGGAACAGATAAATCCTGCCAGGAGAATTCTGGGAATCAATCCCAGGTCTTTTGTATGTAGAGCTAGTGCTCCTAAAAACTTGGCCATCTCTCTAGTCCTATGTTATGTACTTGTAAAGATGACCAGGTTCAGATGTTATGTTTATTAAGGAACTACTTATGAGTGAGTCATGTCTTCTACTGAAACAAAATTTCAAATTCAGTACCTATGTTGTCTATGCATTCACTTCTCAGTCTTTAGATTTTTCTATAACAACAATGCAGATCCTTAGTTATTTTTATAGTGATGTCAATATCTGTTATGACAAGTAACTTTCTCAGTCATCCATCTGATACTGTCATACAAAATTTTGTACTTCTTCAAATTAATGTAGACTTCTCACCAATTCCTAAATATTTTTCTTGATTTATTGACATTATTTCAACTAGTTTTGCCATAATCTTTTTAGTTATGAAATTAAAATTATAGAGAAGATATTTTATGTAAAGCTATTTTTTATGAGTCCTGGAATAGATATGTCGGCAAACCAAAGATGATGACTGGTATATCTGAAATTAACTTAAATTCTCTTGACAAGAAGGTGAATATAGGTTTCCATGATCAGAAATTGTGAGAACATATCATGTTTGAGAGAAAGTTCAAGGATCACTCAATATATGAAACTAAAACATAACTATATAGTGTATGCTATAAAGCAAGTTATATACAAGCCTACATTATTACAAAGATAAAGATAAAGTTCATTCCCTCTCTCCCATCTATCTGAAATCACAAAATTCTTCTTTCCTTAATCAAGTAACTATCCAAAGATGGCGAGAAATATCCATTCTAGGAATTTAAAATAATCCAGTGCTCAAGAATATTTTTGCTAAGTCTCCAGGTCATGCTATATATTAAGGAAAAGAAAGTATTTGGGTATTTTGAATTTTTTAAGAAAAAAAAATGTCAAAGCTATTACCTGACCAAAGCAAATGTAAACCCTTTCTATAGAAACATGCATTCATAAAATTTCTCATAGAAGTTCCTTCATGGGTTCAAAGAAAAAGTAGAAAAAAGGTATGTCCTTACACATTCAAGAAAATGAGTAGACAGAACAGATGGTAGAAACAGACTCTTAGAAATTCTGCAGAGTAGAATTATAGGCTAGGAAAGTAAATATTTTAACTATTGTTGGAACAGTATAGCTTAAGAAACTAGATAAACATTGGCATTTTATAAATATGTTTTAAGAATAATCTTAGAAACAATAGGTACATTTTGGTCATGAGTGTACCTTTTAATGGCTCAGCGATCTCTCAAGACCCAGCTATATCATTCCTGGGCATATACTTAAAAGATGCTCCATTCTATCACTACAACATTTGTTCAACTATATTTTTGGCAGCTTTACTCGTAACATCCATAAACTGGAAACAACCTAAAAGTTCTTCCACTGACAAGTGGATAAGGAAAATATGATATATTTATACAATGGAGTATTACTCAGCTGTTAAAAAATTGCATAATACAATTTGCAGGCAAATAGATGGAACTATTAAAAAAAATCATCCTGTGTGAAGTAACCCAGATGCAGAAAGCAAAACGGCATGTACTCACTTATAAGTGAATATTAGCTGTAAAGATAATAATGCTACAACCTACAGACCCAGAGAAACTAAGTAATAAGGAGGGCTGAAGGAGAGACACATGAATCTCCATAGAAAAGGAAAATAGAATAGATATTGGGGCAGGGCTGGGAGCTGGTGGGATGGAAACAGGAGGGATTAGATTGGGGGAGAATGTATGGAGAGAGTACTTGGAGTGACAACAGTAATTGGGTACCTGAGGGACAATTAGAAATCTAGTACAATGGAAGCCCAGTGTTATTCTACAAGGGTGACTCCAAAAAAGACTCCTAAAAATGGAGGATAGAGAGCCTGAACCAGCCACCTCCTGTAAGGAAGCAAGACTTGCAGTGCAGAGATTGGGACGTCAAACCAGTCACAAAACCTTCGACCAATGTCATATTGTTTGTCCTGCCTACAAGATATACTGAGATAAAAGTAGTACAGAAATTATGGAACTATTAAATGACTGGTTCAGTTTGAAACCTATGTGATGAGAATAAACTCACCCCATACACCACTTGAAGGGCCAAGATTCAGAGACTAGATAGCCTAGTGATCCAGATAGAACAAGACAGGACTGGCAATGAGGAAAAAAAGTCAATAAAATATTCCTTAATGAAACTCGGATATACTTGTAGATACGAGACTAGCCTTACTGTCATTAGAAAGACTTCCTCCAGTAACTGATGGAGAAGATGTAGCAACTCACAGTCAAACACTAGGGAAAGCTGAGGAACCCTGCAGAAAAGGGGAGTGACGAATTGTAGGAACCAGAGTGGTCACAGACATCAATGAAAACCCACAGAATCAACTAAAATATGTTCACTGGGGCTCTCAGATATTGAACAGTCAGAGCCTATGCTTGTCTGATCTCTGAATACATATTATGTTTGTATAGCTTCACCTCTTGTTGGACTCATAACAGTGGGAGCAGGAGCTATCACTGACCCTTTTTGACTGCTTTTGGAATTCTTTCCCTCCTTCTGCTTTGCCTCTTCCAGCCTGAGTAGGAAGGGTAGTCTTTAGTCTTACTGAAATGTGATGTTTGGTTGATATCCATTGGAGGCCTGCCCTTTTCTGAAGAATTCTGAAGGAGAAATAGTGGTGAGGATCTGGGAAGGTCGGAGAGAGGGGAATATTCTTTCAAAATGTAATATATGAGAGAAAAAGAAAAAAATAATTGTAATTAAAGCTAAGACTCAATGTACTATTTTAAGAAAGCAAGTTGGTGAAGAAATTTACAGTACTACTCAAAAGATAAATAAAGAAAATAACAATGTAATTGTCTTTCAAAAAATATGGGGGAGATAAATATATGAAAGATAAATTTCCATTAAAAAGTAAGAAATTTTAATATGTAATAGTATTTTATCAGGTAAAAAGAGAGAAATTGCATCATAGTAAAAGACATCAACCTACACATTAAAAAATTCACATAAGTGGAAGATAAATTATTTATAAATAAATTCCAATATAGTTATTTAATACTGTTGATAAAGCACTGTAAAATACTGCCTTCCAAGGAAAACCATCTTCAAACGAGTAATAAGGTGACTTCAACTCACCTTCCAAACACAGTCACAGATCCTGAAATCACATTCTTTATGAAATAAAAGAAAAATTGCAAACCTTGAATTCAAGTGGAAAGTGTTTCTTTCTGCATTAATGAAAAAATTTAAAAAGATGCAGAAGCAAAAAGTATAGAAACACAGCCTTTTAAAATAAAAAAAAAAATTAAGAATGCAAAGAGACATAAAAAACTTCTACCTGAATACTTCATGGTAAAATTATAGAAAAAATGAACAAAATGAGAATAAACTTAACCCGAATCTGACTGAAAGTAGTATTTATAATATGTCAACTCTTAAAAATAGAGTCAACATATACAGAATACTTTTTTTTGAAAGGGAAAAGAGTTGATTTGAATTAAAGTAATTCTGAGCATAAACAGCTCCTTTGGGTTATGTCTTGATGCAGGCATCCCTGAATCTGATGTCCACTATCTTGCAAATCACTTGTCACTGAAACTGGCACAGGATTTAGACCTACTTGACCCAATCCACGTGTGCACATTCAGAATTAAAAAGCATGACAGTGGACTTTGAAAACCAACAGTGATAATATTTTTGTTGTTATTTTAAAAAAAATCAAAAACAAGACAAACTAAAAACTTTGTTCAAGTGTCCTCCAATGACAGGTTAGTTACATTTGTGACAATGTCCAGAAAACAGACATAGGTGTCCATAATAACAGTCATATCAGGTTAGGTATCCTGGATTAAAGGGAAGCAAAAAAATTTCTTTTGGTTTTACATACCTAAATTAGTTATATATTTACAGAGGGATAAATTATGGATGTCCAGGTGTTTGGTGTATATATATATATATATATGTGTGTGTGTGTGTGTATATATATATATATATACACATATATATGTGTGTGTGGTTAGTTTAATATAAAAATGAGAGAAAGCTTGACCAGCATCTTTACACACTGTATACCCAGATATTACTTTCTAGGCACCGAGGAGCAGCTGGCAATTTTTCATTGAAGAAGTAAGACAACCACAGTCTTAGTTTTGGTCAATTACTGCAGAAAAGATAATCAGCATATTGTTTGTGAGAGCATGAACCACTTTCCAGTTGAAAATGGAACTCAAACTCAGAAAATGATGCCATCAGCTCTGTAGCTGTATACAATATACATGCCAGTCATATGCACATACATACCAAGAGAACTTGTGCAGGAAATAGAAATATTATTTTAAATAACAATTCCCAGTAAATTTTCAAGGTTAGAATCTGCATGCCTCTGGGTTTTATGCCAGTTGCCTTTGCAACTCCTGTGTGTCAATAGTTCTTTCTATTGGGTAAAGAACATTTGTTTTGCTAGTTGTGTGTGCGTGTGTGCGCACACATGCACATGTACACACACACATATGCAATGTGAATAAGGGTATGTACAATTAGAGTGTTAGTCTTGATGCTCTATCTCATTTACAACAGAGGCTCTTCTAATCTGCCTCTAAGTATAGCAGGCTAGCTACCCATGAACTCACAGAGATTCTCCTCCTCGCTACCTTTTATCTGTAGGAACATCGGAAGTGCAGATGGACCATACTGTATTCAATTTCTGTGCGATTGCTTGCACAGTGTTTTACTCTCTGAACCATCTCTCTACTCGCAAAGAAGTGGTTTTTACTCTACACTGAAACATTTAAGGAAGCTTTTGATGTCATGTGCATTATTAAGTTTGTGTGTACGTAATAGTTACAGAAATCTGCAAATTTTTGCAAAAGAAAGAGGTAAATCAATATTTTAATATTTAACACAACAGCTTTAAGCACATCACTACTCTTTACAACACAGATCATGAAATGAATACTTAAGCAAACAGGCTTTTTCCCTATCACATTTATAGATTGGCTTCACACACTCTTAAAAGTCGTGTTTCTCAAAAGGAAGACTTTTCTGGAAATAAAGCCCAGGTTCACAGTTTGATGACTCTGAAACGCATACTTCCAATTGAGAGAGACAATCGTAAACAATGACCTGCACTAGGGAAACAGAGAAACACTGACGGCGGTGTGACAATAGAACTGAGCATAGCTTTGGATGCCAGAGTTGTAATCCAGTTTGTAAGAAAATAGAGAATGGAAGTATTCTCTTAAACTCCAGTGAATCACAGAAGCCTAACACAATACAACACCCTGGACATCTCTTCCCGATAGAAGCACAGGCCCATTGAGTCTGGCGATTCAATTACCCTCTCACCCTGGGATGAACCCCTCCTGTGTTCAGGTCTACTGGCAGAGCAGTATGTGAGAGTTTACTTCATACACTACCAGTATATGTCTAAAATCCTTCAGGCTTCAAAGCACATAAATCTTTGACCCTTCATGATTACAACAAATGATTCCTCAGGAATACACTATTTTAAAAAAAAAATTATTAACAGCCTGACAAACAGTAAAATTTTTGGTACAACATATGCAATATTTTAATTAATATGAAAATATGTTTGAATAAATTCCAGCACTAAGATCGATTAAGAAAAAATGGAAAGAGGGTGTTTCTTTTGTATTCGTTTTTTAATATTTGTTGGTACCCTATGTCATGAGTATTTGGCCTGTATGTATGAATCTGTACCAAATATGTACCTGCTGCCTGTGGCATCAGAGGAGACTGACAGATAGCCTGACACTGAAATTACAGATGGTTCTGAGCCACAAGCTGAGTCCTGGGAAACTAACTCTGATCCTCTACAAGAGCAGTGTGTACTCTTAACCACTGAGCCATCCCTCCAACTCAAAACACAAGAAGTTTTAACAACAGAAAAATAAAGATTATTCTCATATATCTGTGATATGACATAAACTCTTCAAAGAATGCCATTATTTTTTGTTATGTTTTCCTTTTGTCATTTTTCCCATGAACTTTTCCCATGAATTTGCATAGATTTTGAAGGAGTAGAGTATGTAATACTCAGAGTCACTTAGCTATGGGTGAGAGGCTGATTATTTAGTTAGCAAACTCTTCCAGACTGATAGCCATCAACCATCCCCTTCATTTGTAATATGAGTACTATTAATATAGGTATTATTTAACAAGTAACACAAAGTTCTTATGATAATGAATATTTTTGGATATTATGATATGTAAAACTTGAACTCTTTCCAGAATTTTTCCAAAAAAAAAATGCAAAGCAGATTTCTCAGGTCCTCAGGGGATTAAGAACAGGGAAACATGGAGTATATTATTCATGGATTTTTATAACCTAATCAAAATTGGTTTGTCTATTTTTACTTCCTTTCTTCATGGTATCTTAGACCTGTTTACTAAAGCTGAATAACATTTTCCCCAAAAGCACTGAGCATGTTCACATTCCTTCTTTCACACATGTTGCATGTACAGTCTTCCTGGGATACATGGAAGGCCCCATCAACCAAAAGAAATAATAACTGGATATTTTTAAATGTCTCTCTGTTCATCTTTCACTATGTAGTATTAAGATGATTATGAGGACATAGGGCAAGTAACTCTTAAAGCTCAGCACTGACAACAGTAGGTGTTGTGCAATAACTACCAACAATAGTGAAATCACTACTGCAAGCTGTGCCTCATTAAACAAAGAGTACAGGAATTTCATATCAATAAAATACTTACGTAATCCCTACTACACTAAACATATTCATATGCAGTATCATTCATCTCCCCCTCTTTGCTAAGACTTTGGAAGACAGATACTGCATTTCCTCACAGAAGAAAGGGACAAGATCAATAGTTTTCACTGGGTTAATATCAAGCAGTCAAACTAAAAGTTCAGCACTTCGAATCCTACTAAATGTGATCATAAAGAGTAATGTCATGCCCTACAACTGAAGCAGTAATTGCTGACTATCTCAAAATACGTGAAACATTTGTATTAATTCCTTGATAATTCCATACATGCAGAAACTGTGTTTGATCAAACTCACTGTCTATACCTCTCAATTCCAAAACTCCTCTCAGATCTACTCCATTTTACTGCCAAACCTATGTCTTTTCTGTTTCTTTAACCCTTTGAATCTAATTTTTCCTGTCTATAGTCTCACAAGTATGTGGCCATTTATAGAGCATATTTAAGCTACTACTGGTCACTCCATTAAAGAATACTGACTCTCCCACAAAACCATCAACTGTCAATACTTCATCAGTTAATGGTGAGAGCTTGAGAACTACCCTCACAATAAAATGCTGGGTGGCTTTATCTTGTATAGGTCTGTACAAGACACCACATGAGTTCATAAGTGCAGTGGTCTCATTATGTCCATGACTTCTGAGCTCACCTTGTTGGCGATACTTGTGATGAATGACTTAATATCAAGATTTGTGGGACAACTCTTCTGGCAAGGAGCATCTGCACATTTCAAGCATCTAGGGAATAGAATAACTGTGTTAAGAAAATTAAAAAGAAGATGACATCATCTTTCTGTACGTTTTTATCTTATACCAAGTCAGAATTAACATTTGACAAATACAAATACAATTTAAAACCTTTAAGTTGCATTCATTAAGTAATACAGTAAATACTTAGTTTCTATCTTCTAAATTTTTATGTCTTCTATATACAATAGTGGCCTTCTAGTATTTGCATCCTGTTCTTGAAGAGCTGCTAGAAGGCATATACTGAAGATATATCATTCACTCCTCTATAGAATCTTTTACCTTTTGATATACCAGTATACTGCTTAATATATACAAATTTTCTGATACAGCTTGTATTTCTTAGAGACTGCAATTATTATGAAAAGGCAAAGGAGATCTATATCTTAACAGTTACAATGTCCTAATTTTCTCCCTTCTATTCAAACTTCCTGATATTCTCTATTTCCTTTTGTGGCTCCATCTTTCCTTCATTCATTTTTCTTGTGTCATTCAGCTTATAGTCCACTCACAGCACAAATGAGTTCTGTAACTGCTGTTTTCAAAGAATAACTCAGATTCACTCCCTTAAAGAACAAAGCATTTTCTTCTCACAGCTGCCTTTGGCTTAAGGGGAAAAAAAGGTCATGGTATCATTTGCTAGTGGCAGCCCTTGTGCAATTACAGGTCAATAAAGGGCTTAGAGATACAAACTCCTTACTCCAGTGTAGGGTACTGATCTATGGGGAACTACTGTATGCCCAATACTATGCCCTTCACTTCCCAATTTTAACTCCAAATTTTCTACATGAGGAACTAACTAGAGACATTCCTGAAGGTTAGTATAGTTAGTATACCTAACTGTAATCTGGGAAGCTAATAGATGTACTTTTTTCACTGAGGAGAACCAGTAAGTCTAAGTTACTGGACTGTGAACTGTGATGTTAATAACCATACTATGAGACAAGCTATGACACACTGCTGTTGTGGAATTGAGACAGATGTAAACACTACTACATTATTCTTCATTTGTACATGGTATGTGTTCGTGTGTGTGTGTGTGTGTGTGTGTGTGTGTGCTCATTTACTCACTCATTTAATAAATATTTACTGATCCCTTAAATGATTGAGCTTGTCAACCAAGTTGGGAATTTTGTCGTAAAAGAAATGATGCAGGAAGCAACAAGTGAACCCTGCTGGGAAGAAAAGTAATTTAGGGTACTAGTGACCGAAAAAATTGATGAGGTCATATTACAGGAAGCTCACAAGAGAAGAAGTCTAACACCTTTGTTGCATCCCTTTGACTTTATTTGTTGATATAGGATAATTGCCTCACACATATGTCTTCTATCATAAGGCTTACGTGATAACCTGTGCCAAGTGATTAGGGCATTTAACTTCTAAAATAGTGATCTAAATATATGTCTTTATTTTACATATTACCTAATCATGGTTGATTTTATTATAGTGACAGAAAGAAATGAAAGGTGTGGAGAACATAAATATCATAGTTCTTTTCATGGAACTTACAGCTATAGAAAAGTGAAGAAATATAAAGAACGCTTTAGGTTTCAAAATAATCAGTGCAAATTGTGACAAAATGCAGCATAAGAGAGCATATGGGAGAGTTAGTAATCCTGGAGTGGGAATCTGAAAAGATTTGTTGAGTGTAACAATACTTAATGAGGACCTGAAAGATGGATAGATGTTATCGAAGCAAATAGTGGTAAGGTTGGCAACATAAGAAAACAATGACTTCAGAGGGGAAATGGTACATGCCATGGTTTGAAGAGGTGGGTCCGGAAATGAGATTTAGTCTGATCTCCAGCAAGAGAAGGTAAAGAAATATATTCAGCTAGAGATACAACTCCAGAAAATATACTACCATCATGTGTGTTAAAAGACCAGAATCCTGTAATAATTTGTCTTTAAGAATGAATATTACATTATGCACTGACATGGGGATGAGCGCCCTCATTCTCTATCCACTTCCAAGTGTAAAGGCTTTAGTTCATTTCCTTCAAGGAAACAATAGCCATCTCCTTGTCATCTCTTTGTCCGGCCATCCTCTCCATTGTCTGAAGCAATTTCTCAGAACCTAATTAATATCTTGTTTTTAAATCTGGTCTCTTTTCTATGGCTTATGCCCTTAGCCTTCTCTCCAAATTAAATTTTTCTCAATGAGTACTGAAGGCTTTTCATAATCAATTGTCCTCTGTAAAATGTAGTCATTAGACCTTTCCCCTGTCATTGCTCTGAATGCCATTGTTAGATTCACATCTGTCATTTTGTTGGATTTCTATCTACTCAGACTTAGGCTTTTAGAATGTTTTGTTTTCTATTTTCTACCTAAAGCACTTTCCCGGGGGGAGGGGGAATTTCTTGAAAGCACATCCCACAATATACATCATAAAGTGATGAGAAAAAAGGACTTGGCCAAAGCAGTCCTTGAAGTTCCTGAAGTGAGGTAATGTTTAATGCTGTGTGAGGAACTGCCCTTTGGGTAAATACGGTGGCATTAATAGTGCTTTCTACCAATGCAAACCATTTTTCACTTAATATGTCACCTTAAGAGTTTAAACATACTTGTCTTTAGATCCCTAATTAAGATACATATAATACATATGCATATGTATGCTAAACACACACACACATGCATCACACACACACACACACATAAACAGAAAAAAGGGAAGAAAGAATGGTACTAAGACAGAGAAACAATGTCGTACAGATTCTAGTTATCTCTAACCAAGTTTTCTGCATTTGTTGTTTCAAACACCCAACTTGACTAATAAGGCAGCTAAAAATGATCTTATAATTCAGCAAGTATGAGTGAACTGAATTAAGATGCAGCATGTCTTCCTGTCTTTCCAGAAAAATCTTAAATTCAACATAAACAGAGCCATTTAACAGCACTGACAATGTAAGGATTTTCGTTGTGGTTATTAAACCTCTTTACCAAATAATTCTTCCTTTATTATTGAGCTAGTTCACAAATAACAGCTGTTGGAAATGTCAGATGTTAATGAGGCAGGGCAATGCAAACCTGAATTGTAGCATTCCTTTTTTTTTTTTTTTTTTTTTTTTTTTTGGTGCCATGAATATGCCAGAATGGGCAGACTCTGATAATAATACCATCTTGCAATTCTCTAAGCGCTCTGCAGACTAAAGTGCATCAGGCTGCCATTAATCCCACTTATCACTCTGACAGCTCGGTAATTACACTACTGCCATAGCCAGGTAGTCCTAATAAAATATCAACCACTGCACTGGAATGCATACTGGTGAGATGTTTTATTAAACTTGTGGGGGGGTTGATCATCAAGTGACATTATTGTTGACCTATTTTTCTATTTAACAATAAATTATCCTTTGACTATGCCATAATAGATATTACAGAGTATATTTACAGTACCATATCAGAAAGGTTGAGAATTGTAATGATGTAGACAAATGATGTAAATAAAATAGCAGAAATGTACGTCCAGATGTTATTTTCTAAATTGCTTTAAATGATTGATACTATAAAGAAACCAGAGACACAGTAGTTAGGGGGATTTGTCAACAATTATGGTAAACCACAGTGCTCAGTAAATTGTTCCTCAGAAGTAACATTTCAATTACAGTTGTTTGTATCTTCAGTCATTTAACACCTTTTCTTGCAGAGTTACTGTGCTATACATAATAAGATTTATTTTTAAATTTACTGGAAGGGGCAAAAGTTAGTTGAGATAAATAGTTATGTAATATTTTTAATCTGCATATAATTAAATTCATATTAAACTTGTATATTAGATTATCTTTAAAAGCAGTGAAACATCATATGTTTTATTACTGATAAACTTTATATTTCCATATTTAGTGCAGGGTATAACAAAAGATTTCATTAAAAGCAATATGTGGGATGCTTAATAAATGTTAATCTTTTGTGATTAACAGGATTGTCAAAAGGCATATGGAAGCTCTCAATCAGTTACTTGAGAGACCAAACTATTCAAGATATATATTTTTGAGATTTTTCTTTCAATAGCAGGAGGATGAGTAGTTTTACTTCATAATAAGTAACTAAGATGTATTTTTTTCTTCATACATCCAAAAAGAACAGATATTTTCTTCTTCTACTAGTAAGCATTCACAACAGGTGGAACAGAAAACTACTCTTCTAACAGAATTGTCTACCTAAAGAGATAAGATGACAATTTTTCAGGAAACAAACACTCACCCAGGTGCACCCATAGGTACACACATCCATAAAGAATGTAGAAACTAAATTTTAATTATCTTGGCTTTGCTAAGCTTTGATTTAATGAAGCCAGAATTATTCTATGTATAACCTACATTAAACCACATACTAATATAATGGAATTGGTCAAATTATTACTCATATAGAGAATTCTAATATTTCCACAAAATTAATATTCTTTCTGCAAGTCTTTGATATTCATTTATCACTTGGAAGATCTACTAAGTTGAGGAATAGTCAATAGCATGGGTCTTAGCTTCTCCTTCTTATTTCTTCCTTACTCTGTAGGCACTAAATCAACAAATACTTACATTAATGTTGTCTACTAATTGAGTAATACTTCTATTTAAAACCAGTAAGATTTCATTGCCAAGTGAATGAAGGTATGTGAATAAAATTCAAAGGTTGGCAGTGTCATATGTGCATCTTATTTACATAGCAATCATGTCTTATGCCCATCAACAAGGAAAATAAAACATCTACAATTGATGAATTGTATCACTAAAAACATGATATGATTAATTTCATGTTCTGATCCAGCAAACAGTCAAAAGATAACTAAATGTCATACTCTGCTTCCATTAATTTTCTGGATATTGGTTGTAGTATGCTTCTCTCCACATTCCATTAGGTACTTATCTGATATACACATAGAGAGAGTTTGTCTGGCCAAGAGATATCTAGCACTGACATTGGATGTTAGTAACACTCCTCGAAGCCCAGTTGCTATTTTCATGTTACCAAGACTAGAAGCTATGGTAATACCATTAAAAATAACAAAATTTACTTTTTAAATTTTTTATTGAAAATTGACGACCACTTCCTAAATGTAACACCAGTGGCACAGACACTAAGAACAAAAATCAATACATGGGACCTCATGAAACTGAGAAACATCTGTAAGTAAAGGACACTGTCAATAAGACAAAACGACAGCCTACAGAATGGGAAAAGATTTCTTCACCAACCCTACAAGTGATAGGGAACTGATCTCTAATATATATAAAGAACTCAAGAAAGTAGAGTCCAAAACCTTGAATAACACAATCAAAAAATGGAGTTCAGAATTAAAAAGGGAATTCTCAGCAGAAAAATTATGAATGGCTGAAAGGCACTTAAAAAAGTGCTCAACTTCTTTAGCCATCAGAGAAATGCAAATGAAAACAACTCTGAGATATCATCTGACACCTGTTAGATTGGCTAAGATAAAAGACACAGAGGACAGCCTATGCTGGAGAGGTTGTGGAGCAAGGGGAACACTCCTCCATTGTTGGTGGAAGTCTAAGCTTGTTCAGCAACTCTGGAATGTGGTATGGTAGTTTCTCAGAAAACTGGGAATCAATCTTCCCAAGTATCCAGCAATACCACTTCTGGATGTATACCCGAATGATGCACATTCACACTCCAAAGGTATTAGCTCAATTATGTTCATAGCAGCATTATTCGTAATAGCAAGAACCTGGAAGCAACCTAGATGTCCCTCAACTGAGGAATGAATTAACAAACTGTGGTCCATCTACACAATGGAGTACTACTCAGCAGTAAGAAAAAATGATATCCTAAAATTTGCAGTCAAATGGATGGATTTGGAGAATATCCTCCTGAGCGAGGTGTCTCAAACCCAGAAAGATAAGCAAGGGATGTACTCACTTATTAGTGGACTCTAAACAAGAAAAGCAAAAAGCAAAGCATGTCCAAGCTGCAAACCATAACCCCTGAACAGCTTTGGATCTGAAACAGATAGATCCCTTGGATCCCACTCCCTCTAGAGGAACACCTGACTCAGTCTTGATGTTGGGGTGAGGAAACTGGATCAGCCAGGAGTGGATGCTGAACTGAGCAATATTGGGACCTTGGGGCCTCCTGCCCATGCTGGGGAGGAGATGGGGAGATGTGGAGAAGAGAGAGTGACTGGAGGGTGTAGGAGGAGGAAAAGACCTTGAATAAGGATATACATGAATAGAAAATGTGACTTTATTCATAATAATAAAAAAAACGAAGCAAAACTGTCTTTCACATCCTTTTGGCCAGACTTTATTTTGGAAAGTTTATTGGGGTTATAATGACAAATTTATCATAATTAATATATGTAATTATAAAAAAAATTGATTTTTCTCTGCTACAATGCATCACAAGTAGTGTTTCTCCTCCATCTACTCCTGCCACCCTCATGCTCCACTCTCTTCCATATCCACTCCTCCGTTATTTCTTCTTCAGAAAAACGATATTTAAGAGATATTGGCCAAACAAGACAGAACAAGACACAATAAGATAATGCAAAAGCTCTCTTTTTGAGGCTGAATTTAATTTATAGGTTTTTAGCCTATTATTAACTATTCCTATATAAAATGTATGTCAAACATAATTTTTAAATTTTGAACATTTATAATAACATCAAACATATCTTAAAATGTTTGCATGAATCTTTCCAATGAAGGGTGTTTTGAACAACTCAAAAAAGGAAATTTTATAAGGGTATAAAATTCACACAATTGAGGGACATCTAGGCTGTTTCCAGGTTCTGGCTATTACAAATAATGCAGCTGTGGACATAGTTAAGCAAATGTTCTTGTGGTGTGAATGTGCCCCTCAACTGAATAGTAGGGGGAAAAAAAAAACATGGTACGTTTACACAGTAGAGTGTTGTGCAGCAGAAAAAAAAAGACATCTTTAAATTTTCAGGCAAATAGATGAAACTAGGAAAAAATCATTCTGGGTGAGGCAAGCCAGACCGAGAAAGACAAGCTTGGTGTGTAACAACTCATAAGTGGATATCAGACATAAAGCAAAGGATAAGTAGGCTATAATCAGTTAAGACCTTCTGAAGGTGGATGACAATTGTGGGACTTTAGCAGTTGGTGGGATCTCTGACAGTGGGATCAGGATTTATCCCTATTGCACGAATTGACTTTTTGGAACTCATTTCCTGTAGAGAGAGTCCTTGCTCAGTACTGATACTGTGGGGAGAGGCTTGGTCCTGCCTCAACCTGATATCCTACGTTTTATTGACTTCCATGGAAGGCCTTATCCTGTCTGAGGAGTAGATGGTAGGGTGGGATGGAGGAAGCCGGGGTTTATTGGGATTGAGGGGAAGGAAGGGAAACTGTGGTTAGAATGTAAAAAAAAAAGAAAAACTTTTAAATAAAAATAATGTCAAAAATAATTCACACAATACTGATGCTTAAAATAATTTGTTTAATGATAATGTCAGTCTGAGATTAAAATATAATTTATCATTTTCTTTCTAATTTTTATAGTACATTAAAAAATCATAAATTTTCCCAGTACCACTGGCTTAGAAATAAGTTAATATGGGAAGGGATAGCTAACTCTAAAGATCTCTAGAGAAGCCATATAAAAACTTATTACTATAGAAGCCTCCTAAATCATAAGCATATATAAAAGAACTTTAAGTAGAGCCATCATACAATGTGGCACACAATAAGTCAACAAGATATCAAATTATTGAGCTACTGGTCAAAATGTTTCCATAGACCACCTAGAAATCTATTGATATCACCAGTGCTATTGGTAATCCTTTATAACTTGCTAATAAGTCCTCATGTGAAGACACAGCATAGTTATGGCATAGGAAGTATAGCATGTGTTCAACTTAAACTCCACCCTACTGGATAGTATTAGTACTAGAAGCGATATATACTACAAGAGTATTAAAATAATTATTAAACTCACCCAGCTCAAACCCTGTCAGCTATAGTAACAACCTGCTTGTAAGAAACACCCTTTGGTGTCATTGTGGCACAAATGTTAGAAGAGGCACCAGCTACTATTTGGATGGGTAATTTAGGAGTCACTTCATGAGATAGAATCCATATCCCATCTTGTTAATTTGGCAAAAAAAAAAAAAAAAAAAAAAAAAAAAAAAAAAAAAAAAAAAAAAAAAAAAAAAAAAAAAAAAAAAAAAAAAAAAAAAAAAAAAACCTTAGATTATATTTACCAAAGACCCTAGAATAAAACCTACTGTTATTTGGCTGAGTGAACATGACAATATCTCATCTTTTAGTAACATATATCTATATCCATAGATCTGCCACTCATTCAAGAAGCTTTTCTTGCAGTAGATGGCAATGAACATAGAAAGCTGTAACTTGACCTTGGCTAGAAGTGAGAGAATTAAAAGAGATGTTTTCACCACAACCCCATCTGAATTGCTCAGTGTTATAAACGGAAAAGATAAAGATTTTAATAGACACAGGTTCTAAGACTTTTTTTTTAAAGAAAATACCATTTACCATATACTATAGAGTAGATACACATATGAATTTATAGATTCTGTGACAACATACAATAGACCAGCACAAGTTCGAGCCAGACAAATTCCCAGCAGAGAAAGGGAAGTAGGCCTATCTCTTATTCAGAGGCTATTCAACCACATATATATTGTTGTAGACAGTTTGCCAGAATCTTGTTGAGAATTTTAGTATCAATATTCATGAGGTAAATTGGTCAATAATTCTCCTTCTTTGTTGTCCCTTTGAGTGGCTTGGGTATTAGGGATACCCAATTGTGGCCTCAGGAAAAGAATTTGGCAATATTCCTTCAGTTTCTACTGTGTGAAAGAGTTTGAGGAGCAATGGTATTAATTCTTATTTGAACGTCTGTTAGAATTCTACACTGAAACTACCTGGTCCTAGACTTTTTTTTCACTTTGGAGGCTAACCCATCTATGGTGATTGATAATTTTGCTAGGTATAGTAGTCTATGTTGGCAGCCATGCTCCTTTTAGCATCTGTATAACTTCTGACCAAGCCCTTCTTACTTTCATCATTTCCATTGAACAGTCAAGTGTTATTCTGATGGGTCTGCCTTTATAAGTAAGTTGGCCCTTTTCTTTTGCAGCTCTTAAAATTTTTTCTTCGTCCTGTATGTTTTGTGGCTTGATTATTATGTGTCAAGTGGACTTTTTTTAGTTTCATATCTATTTGGTGTTCTATAAACTTCTTGTATCTTTATAGACATTTCCTTCTTTAAGTTAGGAAAGTTTTCTTCTGTGATTTTATTGAATACATTATCTGTGCCTTTGAGCTCATATTCTTCTCCTTCTTCTATTCCTATTATTCTCAGGTTAGGTTTTTAAAGGTTTAAAACCAAAAACTCATGATCTTCTTTTTGTTGCACATACAAATAAAATGTTCCTGCAAAACCCCAATATATTTTACTTCTGGAAATCTTTTAAGCAAATACTTCTCTGTCTCACCAGAGAGAAAAATAAATACACATTTGTGTCTCGAAATATGGTTCAT
The DNA here is from genome assembly GCA_004025045.1 of Sigmodon hispidus. Lineage (NCBI taxonomy): Eukaryota > Metazoa > Chordata > Mammalia > Rodentia > Cricetidae > Sigmodon > Sigmodon hispidus. The sequence goes on along the minus strand of PVIH01002346.1, from coordinate 149,288 downwards.
AACTACAGTTTTCTCTTTTTAACCTCCAAAAAAATTGGAAAGAGAAGATATAAAACTAAGCTTGAATTTAGAGAAAAGGATAAGAAGAGAAAGAAAGGTAAGATTGAGTTTTTGTATATAAATAAATTTAGGAATATAGACTAGAAAATCAGATGCTTATATCATGAATTTAGGCACAGGAGGAATTAGTTAATTAGGACAGAGAGACCATAGCCCACTTACAGAAAGTAGATTCAGTCCTTAAAGCTTTCTCAATTGGCCAGAATTCTACCTCACTAGAAACACAAGCAGTTTACAAGAAGCAAAGTTTAAATAATGAGAATAAGTATAATCTTATATGAATCATATTCATGGCTGCTTTGAGAAGTGTAAAGTTGCAGTAATGAGACAGTGTCTCTCAAATTCTAATGCAAATTTATTTGAAGAGTATAAGACATTGACATAGAAAACTATAGAAATGAAATTAAAATTTACTACACTTCCACAAGTTGAGTAGTGAATATTAGGCACTTACTAGTATTTATATATCAATAACCCAGAAGCAAAGTACATGAATATAAAAAATTCAGAACACTTACTACTTTATTTTCTTGTCTAATAAATATCTAGATGTTAAACGTTAGCTTGTTCCCTGAACCTTCAACTGCAACAGTAGTGCTTTTAATTTGCAAACCAGAGTCTACAGTAAAAGAGAGATCAACCTTATATCTTTGATTTGTGGTCCTGAAGGCCACATCATTGTAGGAAGTGATTTTTCTCATACTATGAAGATGGTTAAAAGACAAGAAAACACAAATGACTAAGGAAGATAAAGCTTTGTCTATTTTGTCAAAATGAAGACAAAGCTTTGTTTATTTTGCCCAAATGAAATGATGTAAGCCACTTTCCTAGGATAGATTTTTTTTATTGGTTCTGGCTACCTGGAAGAGACTAATAATGCGTGTTAGGATGATAGCTCATGATTAATTTTAATTCATCAAACCTGGTAGGTATCTGACACACAAATGTGATAGGATGTAAATGTTTCTTTTTTATCTGTTGGATTTCACATAAGTTGTTTGCAACTCAGGAAAAGCAGAATATACATGCCCTTCAAATGCTATATACATCTTCTGGTAAAAAAAATCTACATTTAAGAAAATATTAATATTTTGTATGCCATTTTAATTTGAATATATTTATGTGCATATAATACAATCACACAAATCCACAATCAAGAGATCTTTATGCTTATTTAGTGTGAAGCCATTTTCAAAAACCCAAACTTTACAATATACTTTATAGTCCAACCATTTACTTGTAATTTAATCCCAGGTCATACATAATTGTTTTTCAACCAGTGTCTTCTTGTTCACCATACTGTGGGCCATTTCACTTTTAGACAGCTGGTTCATGATGCTCAATATACACACTTTTGATCTTTTACACCCCTCAGAGGAAAGTGGGTGACAGTACTGACATGTCGTATTATAGTTTTTCTACTCCACACCAATCTTATTTTACCTGGACTATTTCCCCAGTAGTATCATAAACTCTTTGATTTATCTCGAGCATCTTTCAGGCTTCATAGAAAAAAAGAACATTATTTTTATAACATGTCCATCCACCTTACACATTACTCTTTCAAAGTTTGTAAAAGCTGCTGTGTGCTTGTATTAATATCACTGAAACTAGTCAAAGAAAGGCAAGGAAAATGAACCCATCTGTATTTATTTTTCTTGGTTCCTGCTATTCAGCATGTAAGCTTTCTCAACAGATTTTAGCACTGAAGTAGTCGTATGTTTTATAATCATCTACAGGCATTTTCCAAAAATAAAAAAGTAATACTGACACGTATATTTTTATGTTGTTTCTATTAAAACAGTGAGCTACAGAGGACATTATTAACATTCATACAATTGTAGTGGTTTAGGGAAATAGACTTATGCAAATATGTTAACCTATCTAAGGGTATGGGAATTGCTATCTGCCTTCTATAATGCTAGTTTGCTTGTACTTTTCTTTTTGTAGCTGCTTCAGGTCCTGTTTTCTCTTCCTATAGTGAGATATGACTAGACACTTTTGTCTTTGTGGTTAGCCACTTTAGAAACTGATTAATTTGAAATCAGATAAAGGAGCCATCGGTAGAGAATGCTTGAGTTACAGTTTTCTATGTTTTGGAAGTTGTTTTCATAGTTGTTCTTTAAACAACTATATATTTACATATAGCATTGATTCTACATTTCTCATCAAATCTTACTTCACAGTTTTTGTTTTGTTTTTATTTTTATTTCCAGCAATATTTTATTTTTTTAATAATATAACTTTTTTATTATGAATAAAGTCACATTTTCTATCTGTATATATCCTTATTCAAGGTTTCTCTGCAGATCATATAAATCTTTCACCTTTTACTTCACAGTTTTTGAACTTCAAAATGAGTACTCTTACCCAGTTTTGTCTTAGTTTACATCCTAGTCTAGGATATCATTATCTCATTTCTATAGGGGTTCTTAAAATAGCCAACAATTGCAAAGAATTGAAAAGTTCTAAATAATACTACAACAAAACCATGAGAATCCTAGTTGTTATTATCTAACATAGTTAAAGATAACCATTTAAAAATCTCAAAAAACTTTGCCTGGAATATTTGCATGTCAAAATATTGGTTACAAAGCATTTCCTCATAGACAAATTATTTACAAAAATCAACAATAACAATACTTCCGGCAAATACTATAACATGCAAGGCAACTGGACATCAGCCATAATAAATAAAATTTAACTGTAACTTCTACAATCAGAATTAATTAATTATGTCCTTTCAAATACTCACAACATCTATTCCAGAGAAACAAAGTTTAAAACAAATAATTCCTAGTAAATGTATTGATATCAAGAAGAAGAAGAGATGGAAGGAGAGGACAAAGAAAGAAGACGCCTTGGGACCTTAGGACTTCCTGCCCGTGCTGGGGAGGAGGTAAAGTAATGGGGAGGAGAGAGAGTGACTGGGAGGGGCGGGATGGGGAAGGGAGTTTGAACAAGGGGATACATAGTTAAAAAATATGATTTTATTCATAATAAAAAAAGAAAAAAGAAAAAAAAGGAAAGAGGATGCCAAAGATGACTACAACATGGGAGAAGTAAAGGAGAATAACAATGAGGAGGAGGGTAGGTTATGCAAGAAAGTGACTACATGTAACGTATCTTCTTAGGCGTACAATGCCTAAGAGTTACTATTGTCATTGCTCATGTAGAATTATTTTAAATTCCCAGGAATTAATGAATGTGAGTAAAAAGTAGATAAGAATATAAATGTTTATTCTTTTCCATTTGAGTTTCATCTTAAAGTAGACCAAGGATTCAGGCAACAGGATTGCTTGGGAAATGAGGTAATATAAAGACAATCTTCTCATAAAAAGAAGATTTTTGATAAAGGAAATTAGTCCAGAAGCCAAAGAACACAATATTCATAGATAATATCTTGAATACAATCATTCAAATTAGCTGCCTAATTTTAATTAGCTGCCTTAGCATGTTTTAAACTCTAAAAGAAGAAGATAAAATGCAAGTAACACATAGTATATATTTGTGTAAATACAGATAATTTCACTCACTCTGCTCCTAAGAAAATGTATTTGAATACTGACTCTGCTCCTAGTGAAATGTATTTGAACATGAAATCAATGTCACAAGATGTCACATGCCCCATTACATTTAGGAAAGCTAAATGAAAAATCTGAGAAAGGCTATTAAAACTTGAATATAATTGTAATCCATGGAATCTTAACACATAATTCCATTGTTTCTTTCTTCTTTATTCTGTCCTTCTCTTCTTCAAACAACACTTGTCCACAGAGCACTCACTGCTTTCATCAAGAAATTTCTAGAATCAGGGAATACTAGGGTGAATGAAACACAAATTCTTCCTCTCAGAAGAATGCAGGAAGTGAACAAATGCATGCTTGTCCTCAGATGTTATAGGGATGTAACAATGGAGAGAGAGAGAGAGAGAGAGAGAGAGAGAGAGAGAGAGAGAGAGAGAGAGAGAGAATTTACTTGCTATGAGTAAATAGGTATGCTGTGTCCTCTATCTTCAATTATTACTATAAAGCTAAGCAATCAATGTCTGTTCCACACCATATATTGACTGAATTATCAGATCATGATTTGTTTCTTTTGGCATGTTTTTGTCTGTGTGTATTTGCACACATAAGTACATGTACTGTGAACAAGCTCCTGATGTAAAATGAAACTTAGCAAGATAGAGAATGTGAAGAACTAGAAGCCTTTGTCACTGGCCTACAGAAAGTAGCATAGATCATTCAAGACAGGTTTCTCCATGGTCTTGGGACCTTTCATTTCTTTTCTAGATCTTCCTGTACCTGTGGTAGGCAGCAGCATCCTGAGACAAAGAAAGCTGGTCCAGAACAGCTTAGGGTCTGGTCTTGCTCTAGTCTTACTTGCTCTGACCCAGTGAGTCATGTGATTGTGAGTTGTAAAACCAGAGTAATCTGCTTTCCGTGGTCTCTCATCTGCAATATAAATGAGTACTGAACAGCCAGGACATCTGTTCCTAAGCAGTCTGCAAGACACGGTTAACAATAAATCCTATACCTCTGCTCTCTATGACTGTCCTTTAGTAATAAATGCAGGTCTTGTCACATGTCACGTATGACTCTCTTCTCTCTCATTGAATGCAGACGTTTTGGTAACTTCTATGTAGTACACCTGTTTGAGAACACTCTTATCCATTACTTTTAATTCATCTCTCTCATTGTCTATCATTTCTTTTTTCAGTTGCTCTATTGTATCTGAATACATAACTCAAAACAATACAGAAATACAGAAGGTAATGTAGCCCAGTGGATGCTGGATTTAATACAGCTCAATAATTAGTTTTGTGGTCAGGAGAATAGGATTTAAATCTTTGTACCCTAGTTTCCTCAATTAAGTTACTAATTATAGACTAGAATCCATAATATGATGAAAGGATTTAAGAAACAATACACATGAATCATTCAGAACAATGCTTATGTATAGTAACTGCTCAAAAGGTAGACTGCTATAGTAGATTGTTTATGTTACTGTCTATGGACATTGGAGTACATGGTGCAGACATGAGTTCTGAGAAGCACACTGCTATGATAAGAAGTATGGAATGGTGAGCTACTACATAAACAGGACATTCTGACCAGCCCTAGCAATTTTATTGTTATAATAGTCATTCATAGTCTTAACTATAAATTAACTATTAACTTTAAATATGATAAAATATATTTAAAGATTCAAAATGTTGGTTATGTGATTTTTTATAACATAAAATGTGTAAGCAACAACAATTACAAGGAAATTAAATCATATGGTTTATGTTCATTAATGAGTCTTATAGTAAAAGGGATGCTTTTCAACACAAACTGGTCCATGTAGGCACCCATATAGAAAAATGAGTTAGATGTAGCAAATGACAATCCTCTTATTTCTTCAAGTGACCTCCTTTTTAGTTCACTATGAATCACTCTGATGGGACTGCTTCAGCCACTGATTCTGCATGTGGGTGGTACAGGCTAATGTATCTATGAGCAATGGTTCTGAAGGGATGAACAGGCTGGATGAAAATGAACCTCTCATGTAAAGAGAAACTCTCTGGCAAAGGTTTCATTATTTTGCCCCATTTCCACATCTATAATGGGCATGCTTCTAAGACATTAATACATTCATTTTTGGAAATAATATACAAAATTCCTACTTTTAAAGGACACATTTAAAAATAATTTCAAAGCAAATTTCTTATGTTTTAACTTCTCATTCATGCTGTGAATTTTCTTGCCTACTCCCTTCTGTATACATTTTCTAAGTGAACTTTTCAGAACAGTCCTACTGAGAGGAAATTGCTTTGCAAGCTAGAAAGATATTAATCTGTTTTCCCAGCATAGTGGGTGCATAAATCCTTTTTTATTGAGGGGATGTTGTTAAAGTTCTATATGTAAGCAAACAGGACAGCATTGATTTTGGCAATGCTTATACAAAGGTAGTATTTTTAGTTAAAGGAGTTGTATTCTTTCAATTTTCCTGCCATTGCTCTTATTCCTCAATATAAAAAGCATAACTCCTACTCCCACTTGTCTGGCAAGTTCCTGGCTATCCTTCAAAATGCAGCAATATATGTCACCCCTTTCTTCGGTCACCCCAGCCCAGTATGGTCCAGGTCCCTATGTTGATTAACCTACCCTCATCTATAACTTCAGTTTCACAGGGACCAGTACCATCTTCTTGCCTCTTGGGCACTCAACTCACATGCAAAGATCCATACAGAGAAACACCCTTATAGATGCATTATTTTTAAATTAAAAAACAAGTAAAATGACTTCCTCGTGTAATACAAAAGGAAATAAAAAGAGATCCCAAGGTTAATGCCATAGTTCTCTCAAGGAATTTCAGGTGTCATAACAACACAGCTTAAAAGGCAGGAGAGATGAAAATAGTTATTATTCTCGGGTTTTGCTTTATGACTTGATGAAGATGGTCTTTGACTTTGAAAACTTTTACATTAGTCAGTTCTGTGATTCCCATATTCACCATTGCTCTGCACTATTTCTATCTCCATACTTTGATTTCAGTCCATCTAAAAAATCTTGGTATGTCCTGCTGTATTAACAACATTTATCAAATCTATCCCAAATGTCAGATGTCTGGAACTGCAACTTGCTTGAATAACAGAAGTTTCTAACACATTATATGTCTTTAAACATTTATTTCTTCATTCCTTCATATAAATATATTCTTCCATTTTTCATCAGTCATCATTCTTGAAGACTTATCTTATAAACCTCCAGGATTTTTCAGGTATAATTACCATAATATCTTCTAAGTCTGCCAAATTCTAATGCCAGATTCCCAAAATAGTGATAGAAATCACACCATTTCAAAAGTCAAATGGGCCCAGACCCAAATCCTGAGGGTACCACTCTATTTATTGAATCACTTTTTTTGATGTCTGAAAGCACAATCAAAAGGCTACATCAGAAGATCAAATATAACCAATTCAGGAAAGTGTTTATAACACAATTTTCAACAAATATTTGCCTATCCTCAATTAGACCAAAAGAAATATATTTTTATTTATTCCTGACAAATACCAGTGCCGCTATTGTGATTTATCTCTTGCTATTTTAATATTTAGATATGTATCTTTCAGAGTTGTGCACAGTGTTCTTCTCTTTGTACCAAGTATGGTGTCCAAATGGTGTCAGAGATGTAGTCATGCTAGATGTGCACATGGTTATAGCTGCTGCCTAATTTACATTTCACCTTCCACTCATACATGGAACCAAGACCTTTTCTAACTATGTAACAGGAACTTAATTTTCTTTACCTTTTGTCCCCAGTTTTTTCTTTCAAATACATCTTGTTCTTCAGACAGGAGATATGTGTTATACAATTAACATATGTGTTATATATTCATTATTTCCATCAAAATGAACTACATATTTTCTGAACTACTCCATTAGGGAAGGAAACATAAAGAATAGTGATGACCATATAATAATATATTTCTGTTCCCTATCTTAGATTCTCAGCTATAATTGGATCAATTTTGGCCATTAACTGAAATTAGTTTTAGCAAAGTTGTGGAATACATCATAGAAAAGGAAAATACATCTTTTAAATTATTATAATTTATTAATTTGATTACTTTGATTTGTGAAGAGAATGTAAAATGAAGATTTAAAAATCCAAAAAGCATATTCTGAGCCTCAGGTTTTATCTAAACATCTATTACGGATCTTGTTTCTCTCTGAAAGTGCATTTCATAGCATCCTAATTAGCATGCATTTATTGTGTGTGAAAACATCCTCAAGGATTTTCTTTTTTTCCAGTCAGTTCATAATTGTTTGTACTAATAGCTGCTACATATTTTATTAATTCAGAGTGAACATAAAGTGGAATATCATTATTGCATTCAAAAATAATGAATAACACCATTGATGGAATCTCTTGAGGCAAGAAGAGAACCATGAAAAAGAAGAGAGGGAAGTAAATGGAGTACTGATGAAGGAACTGACAAGACTGAGCAGGAAAGAAGATGGCAACAGAAGAAGAAAAGGCAGAAGAAATTGACCGGGAGTTGATTTTAATAGTAGATTGCAGAGAAAAAGGAATTCCTCCACCTGGGACAATATTTTTATGGTAAGAATAGGTCTAAAGAAACTCAGGAGCCAAATGGATGGACCATTTCTTAATACACAGTCAATGAAAGCAACTAACCCCTTCAAATTGTTTAGAAACTTGAACTTGGAGAATTCTTTGGAGACAATGAACTGAAAAGGTACTCCAAGAGAATGAACACTGAGCAGACTAATAAATGCCTTCTACACTGACTAATGAGAGATTTGATAGCACTTTACCAGCATGATTTCAGACAATGCAAACTGGTGACTATTACATACCTGATGAACTCAGTACTATATGTTGTTATAAGAAAATGGATTTGACACAGTACTAGGAATGGACCACAATACAGAGCACCAAGTTGCAAGTAAGAATATTTTTATTTAAGGAAAAATGTTTGTAACTTGAGCCAAGTGTGGTTTTTAATTAGCTATTGATAAAATATATAATTGTAAAGAAACTTTAACTAACCTATACTTTTGCAATATGGCTTCGTTTCTTCCTTGAAAAACACAACATATTTCTCTACTTCAAATCAATCTGAGGCTGAGAGGTATTTATGCTAAGAGAGTATAGCATAAGTGAGGTGTATTTGTGCTAAAGCTAAAGTGAGTTGTACTTGTGCTAAAGCTAGATCTTGAGATAACTTTGTATAAGAGTCTAGAAATACACTGTGTCCTTAATAACAATGGAATCTTTTGCAGAGAAATAAGATTCTGGAAACTCAGGAGCAATAAGGGTCACTCCAAGCCTGCAAAAATTAAAAAAAAGAAATTCATGGATGGACCACAGAGATATTTTATAATACCTTTTATATTATTTATTCTTCTCTCATATAATACATTTCAACCTCCGTTTACCTCCTCTCCACTCCCTCTATTGCCCCCACCTCCCATCTCCCCTAGATTTACTTCTCATCTCTTTCCTTTAATAAAACAGCTGGCCAACCAGGGATGTCAACAATAAGACAATGTACAAATCCTTATACCAAGAATAGGCAAGACACCACAGCAGGAGGAAAAGGTCCTAAGCACAAGTGAAAGAGCCAGAGACACACCAACTCCCACTGTTTTGTAAAGCAAAGGACACTGTCAATAAGACAAAATGACAACCTGTAGAATGGGAAAAGATTTTCACCAACCCTACAAGTGATAGAGGACTGACCTCGAAGATATATAAAGAACTCAAAAATCTAGAGCCCAAAACCTTGAATAACCCAATCCAAACATAGGGTTCAGAACTAAAAAGGGAATTCTCAGCAAAAGAATTACAAATGGTTGAAAGGCTCAACATCTTTATCCATCAGAGAAATGCAAATCAAAACAACTTTGAGATACCACCTGACACCTGTCAGATTGGCTAAGATAAAAGACACAGATGGCAGCCAATGCTGGAGAGGAAGCGGAGCAAGGGGAACAATCCTCCATTGTTGGTGTGAGTGTAGGCTTGTTCAGCCACTTTGGAATGCAGTATGGTGGTTTCTCAGAAAATTGAGAATCAATCTCCCCAAGGATCCAGCAATACCATTTCTAGGTGTATAGCCTAAAGATGCACAATTGCACTCCAGAGGCATTAGCTCAACTATGTTCATAGCAGTGTAATTTGTAATAGCAAGAACATGGAAACAACCTAGATGTCCCTCAACTGAAGAATGGACTAACATACTGTGGTACATCTACACAATGTAGTACTATTCAGCAGAAAGAAAAAATGATATCCTAAAATTTGCAGGCAAATGGACAAATTTGGAGAATATCCTCCTGAGCAAAGTATCACAGACCCAGAAAGATAAGCAGGGGATGTACTCACTCATTAGTGGACTCTAAACAAACAAACAAAACAAACAAACAAGAAAAAAGCAAAGCATCCCCAAGCTGCAAACCACAACCACTGAATAGCTTGGGATCAGCAACATCCTGGACTGACACCTTGGGATCACATTCTCCCTAGTGGAACACCTCACTCAGTCTTGAGGTTGTGGAGAGAAAACTGGATCTGCCAGGAGTGGAGGCTAAACTAAGCAATATTGGGACAGTGGGACCTTGAGACCACGTGCTGCCTGCCCAGTTGGGGGATGGGGAGTCGTAGAGAAGAGAGAATGTCCTGATGTGGTGGGAGGGGGAAGGGACCTTGAAAAAATTAAAAATTAAGAAAAAGTCCCAAAAGAACACCAAGCTACACAACCATAACATATATGTAAAGGATCTAGCACAGACCCATGCAGGTTCTGTAAATGTCACTTCAGTGTTTGTGAGCTCCTCTGAGCCCTGGTTAATTGTTTCTGTGAACCTTGGTTTCCTCATGACCTTGACCTCTCTACCTCCCATAATTCTTCCTTCTACTCTTCTGTGGATCCCAGGACAGGGACCTGAAAAGATCTCTAATTTGGGCTCTTTGTCTCCACTTAATGTATAGGTGTGAGTCTCTGCATCTGCTCCCATCAACTGCTGGAGAAAGCCACTCTGATCTGGTGATGATTGGGCTAGGCACTAAAGTTTGTCTTTCTAGGTTGAGCTACCTCCTTCAGGATGATTTTTTTTTCTAGTTCTATACATTTGCTTTCACATTTCATGATGTCATTATTTTTTTTAGCAACTGAATAGTATCTCAATTGTACATATAAGCCACAATTTCTTTATCCACTCTTCTGCTAAGGGCCATCTAGTGTTTTTCCCAGTTTTTGGCTATTATAAAGTAAGCTGTTATAAAGATAATTAACTAAATGTCCTTGTGGTAGGATGGGACATTCTTTGTGTATATGCCAAAGAGTGGTATACAGTGGGCCAGAATGTGGCTCAGTCATTAAAGGTTAGGCTCACAGTCAAAACTACAAAGCAAATTTTATTATAGATTCATAGGAGGCAGCTCAAGAGTCCAGGGGAGAAGGAGAAATAGATAGAGTGGGAGCTCAAGTAGAGGAGCTATATAATTGGATGTGTGGAATCCCATAAAATAGGATATAACTGAGTTCCTAGTTTGTGGGGATTTTTTTTAGGATTTACAAAAACAAAAACAAAAATTGTGGCGAGGCCTGAGAACAGAAAGGTAGGTCAGTCCAGTTCACCCATCTGCACTGTGTCCAGGTGCCTCTTCTCAGTTTTGGTCATTTAGTCACATACAACCTTAAGGCACAGTCATTTATAGGCAATGACAAAGAGGTGAGAAATCTATTCTCTGACACTCTTGGCCTCTAACTACATTAAGGTCACTGTCCTACACGACCAATTTCTGTCTCCTATTTTAATCAACTTCATATGTTCTCTAAACTTCCCTTGAAATTCAACCATTTTTCTTTGAATAACTACAAAGCACCTACTAGAGGATGAATGGACATAAGGAGGAGAAGCCAGTTGTTGAAGCTAAAATTGACTTATTTAGGCAGCTACTTCCTAATATGTAGAGGAACTTAAGCCAAGATCATCAGAAAAACACAGAAGTTGGTCTTCAGGGCATTCATAAGAAAACTCAATAGAATTAACATTTTTATAATTTGTTTAAGCTATTGAGCTCTGGGATGGTTTGCTATGCAGTAGGATCTGATCCCTTACAAAAATCAAGACTAAGTCAGTAACAAATTCTAACAATGTCTCAATTGAATATAAATAAAGCCCAAAATATAATTTTTGTTCTTTTCATTCCTAACGATGCAGCAGGGAAACACTTGCCAAAGCTAAGAGGAAACCACCTTTATAATACAATATTGACTAATTTTTACTTGAATGTCCCAGGACAAAACAGACAGTTTATTAAACAAAGAGAAAATCAGGAAAAAGAGCAAGCTATTCCTTAGAAGGTTGGGGAATCTGAGAAGTATTTTCTCAAATAGGTACATGAATGTCTCCATAATCCAAGTCTGATTACATTTAACCAATTCTGAAATTTTGTTGTTATTGTTTTAAGAGGTTAAATAATCCTTCATATGATAATATGTTATATATGGCATATTGCATTAAAATAATAATTTAAAATTTCCTAATTAAAAAAAAATCCATGGGCCTAGAACTAAGGACAAGTGAGCTCTGTGAATGTGCTCCGCTTAAAACTGATCAGAACATGAATTGTTGTAAGTACCCTTTTGGCACAAGCATTGTCAAATACCACAAAGCAAGCAAAAATTTCCCATGAATCACACTGATTGACAGGAACAGAAATGCACTCATCTTTGTTTTTGTCACTTTAGAAGATCCATTCCGATCTGTGATGATAATGTAAAAAGTTAATACATTCTTTCACATTCAGAAAGTAGTCATTTCTTTGTAATTTAGGTAGTTGAAAAGTTACTGTCATGTGAAAATTGTAATAATTCAGTTACAAAAGCCAACTTCCTACTAAAAGATAGATAAATGTTCAACACTTTGTTCTGCAAATTAAAATTTTAATACATGCATATCCTTCTAAACTACAAATATCTGTTGTAGAATGAATCTTTTCCTAATAAGGAAATACTCTCTCTGACTACAGCAAAGCAACAGGATACATAACAGCTATGTTAATGACTCCAGGTAATTTTACAAAGACAGAAGTTTTAAAATAAATACTTTTCCCAGCAGTGAAAGAAACAGGAAATAAAATGGTGTTTATATGGTTCACAGTGATATAATCACAAAATCTTTGCAAAGTTAAAAAGAGAAGTATTGAAGTAAAAGCTCTATTCAGTTTTTCCTATGATAATACAAAAAGGAAAAGCATTTACCAAGGTGTGACTTATTAGAAGGCTTTCTCCAGCTATTCATCTCTCTATTGACAGAATGTCCCAGATTCTTACAGACTACTTAGAAATCACCGGTCGCACTGCACTTTGGTTTCCATTCAGTATTCTGTAGGAAGGAAAAGAACTTTTGGAAGGAATAAAGTACTCTCTGGTCGAACAATTTTCATTCCCTAAGAATACAAGAGCTGGATACAATTATACAAATTTCTCTAAAGTGGTAGAGAAGCAATTTTCAACTAAGTGGTACCAGGTTTCTTTACTCTGAAAAGGTGCAAATTTATTGCGAGCATCAAATAATCTATCATGCATTTGAATTACATTTGAAAAGATCACGCTGGAAAACATTTGTCACTAAGCTCATTTTAACTAACCATGACACCATTTTTTTGTGGCTAACCCACTTGCTTTTCGGAGCTATGAAACTGTTTTGTCTTGAATATTTCCAAATATAGAACAAGATCTCAAAAGTACCCCTCAAAATACTTTGTGAAAAATATCTTACAGTCAAATTTCTGTTTTTAATTTGAAAAATTCCAATCTCTCTCTCTCTCTCTCTCTCTCTCTCTCTCTCTCTCTCTCTCTCTCTCTCTGTCTGTGTGTGTGTGTGTGTGTGTGTGGTGTGTTTTTCTACTATAAAATTTCAACACACCAGCTATTGATTCCACAAGACATTATTTATCTCCATAAATTATAAAGGACAAAATGTCTAATGACCCAAAAAGGGAAAGACATTCAGAAAAAAATCATCATTCTACTTTACCTTCAATTTGGAATGAAAAGGTGTCAGGCACATAGAGGTTTTTTTGTTTGTTTGGTTTTGGTTTTGGTTTGTTTTGTTTTCTTACTAACAGAAATATTGACTCTTCTCTTGGAGGTACAAAGAACCATACCTGAAACTTTGTGGGAATACCACTTAATGAGGACCTGTCAATGCAAGGTCTTTGCATATGACGACCCCTGTTTTATACTTCCCAGTTCGCAGACTGCATCCCAGTTGTTTCCTTGTGAGATCACTATCCATACAACTTTGTTCTCATAATCTCAGATTTAAAAAGGCAATGTAATGAACACACAACTTTAGCTACCTGATAAAATATGGTATATGAGTGAATATACTGATTTTATACATTAAGAAAACAACACACTATGACTTTAGTAACATCAACAAGAAAATGCCCAATATTTTATTATAATTAATTCCAACTCAAGCCCTTTAAGCACACACACATACACACACACAATAGCTTATATTCTTTTTCTTATTACTATCCAAATTTTAGCAAATCAGGCTATTTAAAATAATCTTTTGAATGGTTAATGTGCATGTAAATTAGGAAATATTGAGTGAAACATAAGGATACAAATCTATGCAAGATAGTTTTATGTCAACTTGACAGAAGTTAATCACTGGAGAAGAGGAAAACACACTGAGAAAAAGCCTTAAAATTGGCCTGCAGGCAAGCCTGTGGGGCATTTTCTCAGTGATTGATGTGGAAGTGTCTAACCCATTTCAGGCAATGCCAGACCCTGGATAAGTGGTACTGGAGCATTAAAGAAAGCAGTCTGAGAAAGACAGGGAAAGCAGGTGAGTAAGCAGCATCCTTCTATGTGTTCTGCTTCAGCATCTGCCCCCAGGTTCCTGCCTTGAGTTCCTACCCTGACTTCTGTAGGTGCTGGATTAAGAGCTGCAAAGCAATATAAACCCTTTCCTTCCCAAGATGCTTTCTGTACTGGTATTTTATTACAGTTCAAGAAAAGTAAATGGCAATCAACTTAGAGCAAAGTGTTCTGATTCAAGCACAAAAGTTGCTTATGTGAGTGTCCTTTGGTGTGGGCTGAATTAGGAAGTATAATAATCATAATATCTTTTTCACAGGAGCCCCTTTAGGATCTATATATCAGACAGGAGGTGATGAAATGTGTTGTAACAGATCCAAAATCTCAATGTTCCAATTTCTTTGCTGGACAAGTTTAATTAAAATAGTCAATTTTGCACTTTTCTTAGTTTCTTAATGTATCTTAAAGCAGTATGCTCTACATAAAAAGTGTATGTGCATTCACATATGAGGGTTCATCTGCGACATTTGGGGGTATTTTCCAATGAAATAGGTTTAAAATATAATATGTATTATATCTTGGCAATTATGAAATATGCAGTGATCCAACATATGAAAAAATGCTTATTCTGACATATAAGAAATAAATAAAAACTAAATTTTAAAGTAATTTTATCCAGAGAAGATTGGTAAGCATTAAAACAAATTCTTGAAAGTTATACATGAAACAGATACTTTAATATGCTTTTACAGTCACATAAATTTGATAGGTCTGATTTTTTCATTTCTTTAAGTATATCTTCAATCTACTGTGGTGTGGTGGGGCATCTTCTAACTGCAGCCTCTGCAGGTGAGAATACGAAGAACATAGACAAAAGGCCACTCCATAGGAATATCCTCTCTCAAAGCTAAATTAATAAATATTAAATATATAGTGCTGTCCTGTTAGCCAGGGATTTTAGAAAATGTCCTGTGAGATATCATATAGAACACAAATACATGCATAGACAAAATTGTCTTCAAGTGACTAGAAAATTAACTGAAGAGATGGCAAGAAAGTCATGAGCTTGTCCTGCTCTTGCAGAGGACCAGTGTTTGGTTCACAGCATCCATATCAGGCAATTCACAGTTGTCCAAGATATCAGACACTCTCTTATTGCCTCCAGGTAGGTGTGCTCATGTACACATACTCACACATAAAATGAACATATAAAAAAAACACATCCTTTAAAGATTTTTATCTTTATGTGGTTTAGCTTCATTTTATGTTTCCATGATATATTAAAATATGCTTCATGTCAATAAAATTAAGTATGTACCAAAATATCACTTGGTATTTATTATGGCAATGCTTATAACATCAGAATTTAAAAAGTCTCCAAAATCTGTTTCATAGATTATTTTATTCCTTTTTATATCTTGCTATTAAAATGATTATGTAAGAAAAGCTTAAGTATATACATTCTTGCATATCTGTCAGATTATGACCTTTATAATCTCTCTTTTGTAACTTTATATTTTATAAAATAGTATATATCTTTGGCTTCATTTCATTCAATACCTTTTTTTAGAACTATGCTGTTAAAATGCAAAGCTTTGTAGAACATTTTATTATCTTAATGTAAGTACTTCTTGGCTTAGTTTTTCAAAAAAAATGGTTAAAATTAAACTTTATTGTTATGGACTTCTTGAGTTTCCTTCACTATTATGTAGCTCATTTTAAGTTAGTAAAGGGAGTACCATTGGCACGTACTTAATATGGCTATTGAGAGAGCTGTGTGGTGGTATATACAAAGAGGGCTTAGAACAATTACTGCATACAGCAATGAAATACATAATATTAAGTATATAGTTTTTGCAGAGCATTCCATCTAAACATATCAGATGAAGTATAAACAGAAATGTAACCAGCCATCTATTTAGCATAGAGTCATTGCTCATCTGTATGAGTGACCAATGCACACAAATTAATCAATGATGATGCTGTACCTGTTTCAAACATTTTGAATAACATCTTTGCTTCCTATTATTATTTTCATATATTACTAAATATTATTAGCTAGTTTAGTTAACATTTTACACTTTTTCAGTGTTAGTGTTTCTTTGTGTCATCTTTTCAGATTTTCATGACTAGAGGTGTTTCATTAGGTTATAAAGATTGTCCCATTTTCCAGGATTTATACAAATTTAGAAAACATGGAGATTATCACTTATACATGATAATAATTTCTAATATTGGATTAGGATGCTCACCTATAAAATAGTGAAGCACAGCAGATTTCTGGAACTGGATTTTCTAATTTTCATTTTTAGCTTTTATTCCTCTCCTCATAACTCCTCCTGTGTTACATGCCTGCTTACGTATTTTTAATTCACTAAATTCATTAGTCCACATAGATTTTCTTAATCTTTAACATGTTCCAATATACTTTCATTGTCATTTCCCAAATATAATTGCCTTGAGTTCTATATGGCTCTAATGTATATTTAAATATAAAGATGGGGCTTTTCTGTATTTCAAACATGGAAAATTTATATTTTACATAATTAATTTTATCCAGTTTCTTTGTTAAATGTAAATAATTGATGTATTTTTCCAAAATCATGTTATATACTGATTTTCTCTTTTTCTTCTTTAGAATCCTTTTCTTTCTGGCTTGTGTTGTGGTCAGTCAGCATCACCATGGTTTACTTCCTCTCACTAATGCCTATAGTTTATTCATTAGTCACACCAGTGATCTGTTAACTCCAGCAAGAAGCTTTTTCTCTTCAATGTTAACTACCATGAGTATTTTGCTTTTAAATTTTTCAATAGTCATCATTCACCTAAAGATATATTGTAGGATATTTTATATAATTATAAAGTCATATATTTGTTCTTTAACACAATAACTTTGCTATTTTACAATTTGCCTTCCTTTATAGTCTTGCTCTATAGTTACACAATCTTCATTATGGTAGCCTGAGATTTATATTCAGTTAATCAATTGTCTATAATCAACGTTGCAGGATAATCTACTCATTCAAGAACATTCATACTTAACATTCTCTTGTTCAAAAACATTTTAATGTCTTCCTCAAATTCTCATTTTCTTTTATAGTTAGAAACTGTTCTGCTACAGGTAAGACATCCCAGTGTTTATGGGTGCTTGCTCCCAGGACTGACAACCTGAGTTTGAACCTTCAGAACTAGATGGATGAAAAAGACAATCAATTCCTGAATCTTAAAAATTATCCTTTGACCTCTACACATGGGCTGAGGCATTTCTCTTATGGGTACCCATGTGCTTGCTCTCTCTTTCTCTCACAGATAAATGTAAATAATTTTTTTTATTTAGCCTTTACTGAGTTCTTGTGGATTTCACATCATGTATTGTGATCTCACTTATCTTCTTATCCCCTCTCATATGCTCTCTGCCCTTTCAACTTCCTCCAAAACTAAGCCAAATTTAAAAGAAAAGCAAAACCAAATAAGACAAAAAATGACAATAAGATAACAAGTAGGCAGGGCAGGGGGATCTTGTTGTGGAAGCTATAGTGTGTCCCATTGAGTCACAGTTTACTCTGTAGTCCAGGCATCTTTACTTGTAAGTGTTCATTTCCAAGAGTCATTGGTTTGTGTTGATATCCCTAACCCATGCTATCACCAAAGTCTACAAGTATGCCCAGGGACTAGGATCACATTGGTGTCCAAGGGTTGTCCTACCTCTGGGGCCAAGGTGATTTGAGTGGCCAATGCTGTCACCTGGACAGTGGTAACGTCTGGTCTAGGGCTATGGCTGAAGGCAATGGCTGGGTCTATGACAGTGTTACAGCAAAGGTCTGTGTTGATGTTCTCAGCTCTAAGGTTATAGAAGTCTGTGCAGATGCCAGGGGTCAGGGACACCACCAGGGGCTATGGTGTCCGAAGGCCATGCTGACAGCCAGGAACATTAGGATTTGAGTGACCAAAGTTACCACCTGGGACTATGGTGACATCTGGGCTGGGCTGCGGCTTAGAATCATGTCTGGTTCTGTGGTCCTACCATAGCCAGGGTCTTTGTTAATGTCTATGGCCCATGTTGCTGCCTAAGACCAGACAGATGCCCAGGGTCAGGGGGCACCCTGTGGTCATGAGGATTCCTGAGGGTCATGCCATCACCAAGGCTATGCTGATAAGAGTTGCCTGCACTGTCAAAAAAGGCCATGGTACCATCCATGCCAGTGTACTGCCCAAGGACATGTGAGTCTAGGGTCTGGGTTGCTGTCTGTGGCTTCTGTTATCTTGGAGGGCCAAGTTGACAACTAGGGTCTGGCCAGCCAACTGGAACCACATTGGATGTTTGAGGACCATGCTGCTGCCAGGGCTTTATTGATCTAGGTGATCAGTGCTGCCACCTGGGGCCATGGAGACATCTGGGTGCATGGCCCCGGCCATCTGATGCTAGAGGCCAAATGGAACCTGGTAGAATGTTACCCTTCCAGACCAAGAAGTCTCAGGAGAAGGCAGCCATTTGTGTCATCCACTGGCTCAGGTCTGGAAATGTGCAAGTGGCTCCTGGTTGATTCTGCTGTGAATACACCTCTGTGCTGTCATGTGTCCAATATGAAGATAGAACATCAGGTATGAGCGGGTATGCAGTGCTTGCTACTATTGTTGGTGAATGAAATACAGCAAATGGAATATAAAATGTTTCAAATGTGTTCATGAAATTATATATTAGACAATGATGTTCTCCATTCTTATCCTCTATATAGTTATTGTTAACTCTTCCACATTTTAAATTCTTTTTACTGTGTTTTTTTTTAATAAATACAAAATAAAGGAAAAAAAAAATATTTGGCACACATGTTTGAAACTATCATTTTCTCAATACTTTTAAGAGCTGATTAATTGATGTGGAGAATAAAGAGTGACTGGGAGGTGTGGGAAGAGGAAGGTAGTTTGAACAAGGGGATACATAAATAAAAAATATGACTTTATTCATAATAAAAAAATAAAAATGTCTAAAAAAGTTCAACTTTCATTCATTATCATTTATAGATTTGCTTAGCCACAAATATTTATTACTCACTCCAATGTGAATTTATATGATTTCAGGTTCTTGTTAGTTTTGATTTTCTTCTTTCCCTCATCTCATCTCAATATGACTTTTACTCTTTTGGAAGTCATGCTTCTCAAGAACTCTGTTGAGGCATCAGCCTGCCTGTGTATATCTTGATACTATGCAATGCTTTTCAGTTTGCTTCACGATGTCTGGAAGCAAAGGTAGCAGTTGCTGGCCTTGGCACTAGGATTCCTGTGCTTCATATGATGCATAATCATTCCAGGAAAGATTTATTGATTAAATTAACTAGACTTTCCAATTTCCAAAGACTTTTGTAAGGAGGAAAATGAGATGATAGAGAGCAAGGAAAGCTTCCTGTTTTGCATAGATGGTCCAATTTTTGCATGAAATCCTGTGTTCATGTTCCCAGAGAAGTTTGTGCCCACCTCCCCACTGATGGAAATTAAATCTCCATAAGGAGGTTAGATATTGGAGCATTGTCATTCCTTGATATCAGATGACCTTGCTTTAATATATAAATCCAAGACAAAACAAAAATAAAAAAGCTGGTCAAAATATTTTTAGTAGAACTTCTATGTGTGTCCAGAGATAAACAACATCAGTAATATGTGTGTATGTATATATATATATATATATATATATAATTGGCCTTATTGCTTTGATTAAACAAGTAACTGATAACTATAAATAAAACTAATAACTGCCATTAACCATTATCTATTCATCTATTCTATTTGGGATATTTTTGCATTGAGGTAGTCATGAATTTACATTGTCTTAAAAACTAGTATTGAGGTTTTTAAATACTTAATTTTTGTGAGTCTAAGTTTTTTTTTAATTAGGAATAAAGTCATATTTTTTATCCATGTATCCCCTTGTTCAAATTCCCTTCCTGCTCCCACCCATCCCAGTTACTGTCTCTTCTCATCACTTTATCTCCTCCACAGCAAGGACAGGAGGTCCCAAGGTCCCAATGTGGCTTATTTTTTTATTCAAATTCTTTGAAACATTAAAGCATATTTACATGTATATATAATATTGTTTTAGTTCTATTTATCTCTATTGTTTACTTTCCATGGAGAAAAATTACCAAGGGTTTTTTATTGTTATTTATGAGCAAATAAAATTCTGTTTCTTGCAAATAATAACAGAGGTGTTACAAATACCAGAGGACATGCATTTTTTTCTCCTCTCCCATGTAAATTGTATGTATGCTAACAAAATTCAGTGCTTAATTATTTGCCAACATATAATATAAGATCTTTTTAGGGTGACAGTGCCCAATAAGGCCTTGTGAATTTTCAAACAATGAACAGAAAGAAAAGGACAATGGAGAGTTATAAAAGACTGCAAAGATATTTATCCACAGAATAGTGGCTAGAACACAAACTCTCTCTCTCTCTCTCTCTCTCTCTCTCTCTCTCTCTCTCTCTCTCTCTCTCTCTCCTATCTATCTATCTTCTCTCTCTGTTCTCCTCTCTCTTTCTCTTCCTCCCCTCCCTTTTCCCCTTTCTCTGGGTACTTCTGGAAGCGTATCACAGCATTATGCTCTCTGTGTTATAATGTCATTTGTACATACATTATGTTTAGGACATTGGAATATCTTAAGAGCTAGCACATAGTGGACAGTACATACTTTCTTTATCATGTGGCCACTTTCCTAGTATAGTTAAGTAGCAATTATACACTGAGCCATAGTTACATGACAGAACAATGTGACAACCAAAAAGTTTTTTTCTCCCAAAGTAAGGTCACAGAAAAAAAAATTTAGAAACCAAAGACAACACATTTTAGCTTCATGAATCATTAAACTATTCAGAATTTAGTAAATCTAGCCATAAACATTACTTCATTAAATTCTTCAGTTGCCTTGCATTATATTATCTATTCGTTCTTAATATGACATATATTTCAGAGCCAAAAGAACTGGCTTGGGGTTACATAAAATGTGTAGAAAGGCAGGAAGTTAAACATAATATACTTCATTAAGAGCTAAAACTTTTTTTTTTAACCACTTCTCCACAGACTGGTGCTGTTTATTAAATCCTGACAAATCACTCCTGGATCTAACATGACCCAAATGAAACCTGTGACACCACGTTGTATTGAAAAGAATTAGTACCTAAAAAATACTCTTTCAAACATGGAATAACTCCTCACATGCCCTAAGTAATAGTTGCTCAATTCTCATTGAAAATAAAAAAGCTGAGATTTTTTATGTGAATTCCCCTCACCACTGGTTAAGGAATCACCCAGTGCAAATAAATCTCCTTCTCACTGACAGCTACCATTGAAACATATTGCCACCTTATGAAAATTCTTTTTATATCTTAATTTGTAGTACATTCAATTAAAAAAAATCCACCAGGAAAATAACCATAAAGCATGAAAAAATATGTACATTATCTGAAACTTTGCAAAAAAAAATAAATGTTAACTACAACTTTGGCTACATTAGATACAATCTGAGGAACAAAACTCTGCATTTAAAAACATTTTTAGATTTTTGAGTAAGACTATAATTTTGAAGACATTATGTAAGCATTTTAAAACCCAAGACGACAGCTACACATGACTTGACACACATTGTCATTAAAACTAATATTTGTAAATCACTTTCCACTCTAGATTTAGAGGTTATATGCAAAGTAGTTTTTCCTTATTGTTTCTATAATTTTGTAGACACAGAGGATTAGAGAATGCACAGAAAGAAAAAAAACAAAAGAAAAGAAGAGGTATATGTTAAAAAATACATATGTGTAAAGATATAGTAAAGAATAAATATATGGTATGTTGTGAGGAATTCAGAATAAGTTAAAGTTATAAAAATATTATTTTTTCAAAATATTAAGTACCCTTCATTTTTATTACACTAGAAAATATATCCCTCGCCCATGGAGAGTTGATTTTGCTTCAGGGATCCATTGAGTCATGGTGGTGATAGTTTCTGCCTCTCTTTCTTTATTACCTCCTAATATATATGCATTGTAGCTATAAAATATATGCTAAATTGATGCATCTTCTCTACAAAACCCACTTATTTTCACTTTGGCTGGAGAGTAATTTAATTTTAACATATGCACAGGACACTGTAGAAAGCATATAGATTTTGGAAATTAAATAACCAAACTTAAAATTCATGTGTTTTACAATCTGAACTACCAGACCCTGATTTTTACTGGCTATACACCATGATAAATTATGTCAGATTTTGGTATAAATTATGCATGTGCTATCTATAAATTGAGGCAAAAATATCTTTGGAGATAGCAAATATTGATTGGGATGGGCACCTGATACATAATGGCTATGGATATAACCTAATATATGCACTGTTTGATTAAAATAAAGGTTCTGAAGTCATTATATTTTATAATTACATTTAAAATAGAGTTCTCAAACCAATGATATCTTAGAACTCTAGAAAAACAGTATTAACTTATTGCCCTGTACTTTTAGAAATCACCCAGGCCCTTTGGAATTACACAAAATTATTAAATATTAAAGACCTGCTTAGCTGAATAAATTAGAAAATAATGAAGGAAGAGAAGTAACATTGTGGTTTTGAGGAGAAATTCGACAATTTACTAAAGTCTGTTTAAACTTCACAAGCAAAGAAACAAATCTAAAAAAAAAAAAAATTAAACATATTGCTTAGTTTAATTACTAATTTGCTGTTTGCCCAAAGTTTAATCAAGAGCATTCTTACATGTGGCAGACAATGGTGACATCTGTAGAAGTTGGTGCCACATTTGAGTCTTCTAGGCACAGCAGCACCTGGTGACACCACGGGGGAGGAAATCGTGGATACTTGTGGAACATACTACTGCAGCTGCCAGCTCAGAAGGAGGTATATTCTAAGTTCTACCAGGCAAGTAGTACTCTCCGAAAACCTCACCCTGCCTCGTCCTTTAACTGAAAGCAAGCCAGATGGAAAGAGGCAACTTGTCACAGTGCAAATGAAGAATTGCTATAAACCCCACGGCATGCATCTCCGAACGTGGAGCACTGAAAATCTGCCAGCTCAATTTCCAAATAACTTCACTGGAATTTTAAGAATACTAAAGCTGCTTGGTAGTGTGTTTGTTAAATAAGATTCTTTATCTCTAAGAGAATACAATAAAAGTTAACAATGGGAGTAGAGTAACTAGACAGAAGATAACACAAGCATTGTCCTAGAAGTTTCTTGGTGCCAGAATGACTATTACTGCTTCTCTCACAACAGTTAACAGTACAATCTGCTAGGAGACACAACCAGCGAAAACCAAGAAAACAAGCTGTATTATTCATGATGTATTGGCTCTGGCTAACCCTCCACCTGCACCTCTATTACACACCGCTATTTCTATCCACTGTGTGAAATTACCATAATAACTTTAACTAGATCGTGGGCAAATTTAATTGTGAATGTACACAAAGACCAAGACTAGTAATTTTGTTTTGTATTTGGGTACAAAAATTACTCATAGTTTTAAAACCACCATGAGGCTTTTCATAAAATTGGACGTACATAATTATTTCATGTTTTGAGTACCAGCATTGCTATTTGTGAGATGCCACTGGGAATGTGTTGATTTGCTCACTGGCTCTTCTATGCTTACATAAAGACATTCATGGAGAGCCTATTATATAACAGTTACCATGCATTTTATTTACAAGGAGCCATTTCTTAAACACCACCAAGCATTCCTTTAACAGCCAGTGTCTTATTCAAGATGAGGAAATACTTTGCAAATTCTGAAAGAAAATCATTTGTATTAAGAATCAAAATTATATCACACATGGCTCCTTTGACTATGACATCCTAACAATGTAACAGAGACCATTAAATGTCTCAGAGTTATCTGCTTGCATTTCTCATGATGCTCTTTACTACATTTTCCTGGCAGCTTTATAATGATAGATATTATCTACTTCTAAATGAATCCCAATGATGAAATACATTATTCTAAACCCGAACAAGCAACTCTTTTTCTATGCCAATAATATATTTTTGTATAGTTAACTAACGTTAATGTTTCTAAATTCTTCTTGACTTATAAGATGTTTATTTGAGTGAGCAACACTCCGGATACAGATGAGAAAGTTGGTCATGCTGACTTTGAATTCTGCATAAGATTGTACAGAAGCAGCTGCATCGATCCAGCAGATGAACTTAGATTTGTATCAAGCTTATATCTTTACTCTGTGCTACCTAAAGTCTTTAGATAGAAAGCATCACTATGGAAAGAAAGGGAACCACTAGGAGTAGGGGAGAAAAGGAGGAAACACAGACACTACTTACTCCTTTAACATGTTCCTTTTCTTTTATATTCAAAGCAGCACAAATTATGACAGGCAAAACACTATGTAGGATGTACTGCCCACACTGCCTAGCTTTTGTAAGTTAGATTGCCAAGAATGGGAGAGGTACTGGCAAACTCACTACTGCCTAATACTTCCTTCATAGCAGATTGTTTTACCACCAACTGGCCTTTGAGCCCACCCTTGAATTTGCTTTGTGATTACCAGATAGCTTCCATGATTAACAGCTCAAGAGACAGTAGTCATGGCATCTTGCTTGAGGTGCAATCTCCAAGTACTCATCCCCTGACTCTGTCTATATCTTGAGCCCTGGAAGACAACCCCTCTGAGCGTTTCTTTATATACAGGTCGGTTATTTGCATAAGGATCTGCATGCATGTGGGGTGGAGTAGGGTGGGTGCCTCTATCTATGTACTCACTTTTGTGTAAGCTCATTAGTTCACAGTATGATTTATACAGGAGCTAAAAACAATAAAGCCTAAAACTTTCCATTAACTTTAAATGAACAATAGGAAATTTTTCTATGAAGCAAAATCTGAAGAACTGATCAAAATATGATGATGATTTTATATTTTTAGATAAAACAGTAAATAAATTTATGAAGAATATAAAGCTAGTTGATATTTGGCATAGGGTACTATGATCTAGGACTATAACTACATAATAGAAATTTATATTTTTTCACAAAATTATTATATGAATGATCAGTACAATGAATGATTAATCTCCTCTGAAATATAGTGAACTCAATGACCTTTATCTACTTGGCTGGGTAGTGTTCATTCAATACATAAATAACATGAGTTGGTGAGATGGCTCAGCGGGTCCAGCACCTGATACCAATTTCTATTACATATCTGGGAGAAAGAGAGTTGACACCTGTGGGTTGTCCTCTGATTACGACATGTATATATGTCATGGCATGTGCACTCAAACACACAATAAATAAATGCACTATAATGAATACTAATGAAATGACCATTTTATAGAGGCAGACTTCTACCATAGAACACAAGAAGCTATTTTATTAGGAAAATTTGCTCCAGGAAGATAGTTGCTTCTAAATGAAAAATAATCTCCATTTTTAGATTTTATTTTCAAGTCAGAATGAGGACACTTCTTTTCTTAGGTTTAATAAAGCCAACAATAAAAAAGTGGATTTAAAACAAGTGGAAGGCCACACCTCAGCTCCCAGAAGGACTTTATCACAAATCCTGAATCTGACTCAGTAGCATGTAATAAAAAGCATCTTGTTTTCTCTACAGTCCCACATAGTTTTTAATAAAATTATGGTTCCCATGACAACAGATGGTATCTTAGGAGAGGTAATGTCAGAGTAGAAATAAGAAACTCATGGTTTAAATGTGATGGTGATGGTATACTGACAGTATTATCTCCTCACTTTTTTGTAGAAATATAGTAAGAATTCATAAAACATGAATCTCATTATGGCAGAACCAATGTAATGTGCAATAGTAGAGTTTATTTCAATTTCTATCCTAAACAAACTAAGAATCCTCAATATAAGAGGAACATCAAACACAAGGGAGAAACTTAAGGTCACTTCACTATCTGGTTATTGTATTCTCTCTTGGTATTTTCTTATAGGAAAGCCACAATATTTTTTTAAAAAAATCTTTCTTAGACTGTAAATAAACCAGTTTTTTTTTTCAGCTCTTCCAAATAGCAGTTAAAGAGAGCAAATTTCAAAGCATTAGAGATAGCTATTAGAGATAGAGTAATGATTGTTGTTACAGAGGACCTGGGTTCTGTTCCTCACAAACACATGTGTTTCACATCCATCCATAACATCCAGTTCCATTGAATCTTATACTCTCTTATACCTTCATAGGTACCAGATATTCATGAGGTGAATATACATACATGCATAACTATCATACACATAAAATAAATCTTTTAAAAAGAGTGAAGGTGTCTACTTGGTGAACTAATTTCTTTGCAGGAAACTCAAAGAAATATATGAAGCAGATATTTAGAGGAAATAACACATAGAAGAAGAAAGCATACTTAGACATTTAAGTGTCTTTCGGAAAGATACTCAGTTGTACAAGTCTATCCTTCCATAGGGAATGGAGAATATACCATAGTTTGATGTAGTCCTTAGTTCATACAACAGGCATATAACCTGCAAGGAATGCCAGATTTTTTTCTTTTTTTATTATGAATAAAGTCATATTTTTTATCCATGTATCCCTTTGTTCAGACTCCCTTCCCCCTCCCAACCCTCCCAGTCACTCATGAAGAGGAAGATTAGATTTTATCCCTGCTTCTCTTAGCAGGGAATCACCCTCTGTCATGCAGACCCTCCTTCAGAACTTCCCATGCTGCACCTTCCCATCCTGCACCTTCCCTTACTATCAGAATGCCCATCCCTTGTCACTTCTTCCTTGTGAAAAGCAAGGGAGTTATGTATTTCATCATACTGGGCTGCCAAATACATGTTATCCAAAGTTCAAGAACACTGAATGTTCATTTCTTCAGTTTTGAAAATATCCATCTATTCTGTTTTTCAGTCTCTGCTTATTATATAATGCATTGATGGTGTAACCAATGAATAAAGACAAAGAAGCAAATCTTCAGAGATTTTAGTGTCAGAAATATGTACCACTATGTTTCTAAGCAAGAAAGGCCATAATGAGGTACTTGTAAAATAAAATTTTACAATTTTGTGCCTTTTTATTTTAATAAACACAAGTATATTTATCAAGGACTTGTAATTAAATGAGAATTAGATCCATATCTTATTGCTTATAAAATCATTACATGAGAAGATGGGCAACTGCAAAGAGTAAAACTGCAAAACCATTATTTTATAGAAGGAACAAAAGAGTCCAGCAAAATTATACTGCTTCAACAAGCTTTAGATACTGTGGAGTCCATTAAACACTCATTTAGTGAATATTCATGTTGCATTGGATGTGAAGGTGATATTTAACATATTTTAAGAGACTTATAAATAAGAAAAACACCAATTTTCTCCTTTTTGAGAATGTACAGTAGATACAATGTACAGCTACACATTTCCTCATAGAAAGATGCAGTGGTGTGAGCCATTTTCCTATGCCACTCATGTTTTTCTACATGGATACATATTGAGAACAGTGTTTCACAAGTGGGAGAAATTGACACTCACATATACATTTGCAGTTCAGAGCTTCTATTTAGGCAATGAAATACATCCATCAGCAGGTCGCTATTTTCATATCAATTCTCTAAACCCCATGGAAACCAAAATCCAATATTGTGGATTTCAAATTCGTGGGCTACCTTAAGTTTCTCGATAGATCTCTACTCTACCATAAGTTAAAAACGAGCTCACATAGGTAAGTTTATCATGACTCCTATGACATGTGCTCAACGTACCCTTTAACACCATGACTCAGCCAAAACTAAAGACCAAGATAAACACTTAACTTCCCTTTCCAACCAAGGCAACCATAGGGGGGAAAAAATCACATTTAACTCTTACTACACTAAGAAGAATAATAGCAATATTTAGCAAACATCACTATTCAATTTTACATATTTGTTAGGAACTAGAACCTTACCAATCTTGATTAACTTAATTCTTTGCCCAACAAAATTAATAATATACCCAATGTGATCCATGCTCTCAGTTAAGGTACAGAGAGCGGTAGGATGATATTTGACAATGTGAATGAATATTTGTGGCTTATAATCAACCATCATCTCTACCTAAAAGTTGTCACCGTGCATAGTAAGAATCATTTACAACACAAAGGTCTAAAGCATTCTTCCATCCTAAATTTCTGTAATATACTGTTAAAACAACCATGTGTCCAAGATTATTTTATAGCAAAGAGCATCCATTATGTTCATCCTCCTCATCCTAGATAGGCCCTGTCCTCAAGATCTAAGTACTTCCTGAAGAATCACTGGCATTAGTCATCTTATTAGCTCATCTCTGGATGAAACAGAACAGACACCTGGCATTTACACCTAAAGAACCACATGCTTTTTAGGCTGTAGAGTGTGATTTTTGAGGGTTGGTATTAATTTACACGTTCTAAGACCCATCAGTCAACTTGTGCTATCTTGGCAACAGGTAGTTATCACTTATTTGTCTGACCTAAAAATAGCAAAAATTTACTAAAGGAAATCTTGCTGAAATATAGCATATACTTGCAAAACTCTGGGTGGAAAAAAAAAAAACTATTGCTGGCATAACTACTGAGGGAGAAAATTGTGTAAATTGTTCTCTTTCTGCATGTGAGATTCTAGCTTTCTACACTAGTTAATCACTGCTTCATATTTTATGCTTTATTTCCCTGGATTTGGAAGAAAAAAAATACACAGGTCACTGCGAACTAAGAACAGCCTTTAAAATATTCATGGAGCCTTCTTTCCTCCATACAAAAGCCATGAGAAAATTGAACACTTTGTTCAATTACAGGAAAGACTACCACAAATTTCAAGTTACATTTGCACATACAAAAATACCTAAAGTCTGGAAGAGAATAAAGACTTTCTCTTGTTTATATATCTCTCAGCAGAATCCTTTGCATAGGCAGTAAAAATATTTGAAAGAATAACTTAATAAGCCATAATTGCATCTATATCCAAGGTAACACAGAGTAAGTGTGACTATCTATATCTAAAGTAATGTGAAGTAAGTGCAGCTATCTCCTTAAACAGCAGAATTGGTCATCATAGCAATACTATAGAGAAAAAAGAAGGGAAGACCCTAGATGTTATAATATAATAACCACTACCCCCACTGTCGATCTGCACTTAGATCAGGGGAGGTCATCCTGTCCAGATGCCCCACATCACCCTGTAACACATAAAAGGGAAGAAAAGAAGGTAATTTATCAGATTTTATTTACCCATCAGCAGAGAAGTAGCATACATTAAAGAATAGTTTTTGGCAAAGACTGAAAGACTAGTGCAAACTTTAAGCTAATGATCCTTTTGCAATTTTTATGATGTGTTCAATTCATTAAACAGAAAAACAAAGTACTGAGGGAAATTGTAAGAAAAAACAAAAACACAAACAAAACAGATTAGTCTGAGTAAAGTTTCAGAAATAACTGGATACGTTTTTATCAAAAATTGATAGTTCTTAAAATGTTATTTTCTGAAACTAAGAGAATATCATATAACATATGTTAACATATATTTGTGTGCTCCCATGAAGGCATTATCAATAGCTTCTGAAGAGATCACTCTACCACTGACCTTTTGTAGTTATCTGCTGCTCACATCTGGAAGGTGCACATTCACAAGATTACCTCTAGAAAGAGTACACTGTCATGGAAAATCAGGCAACTAGAACAATTATTGTACCACAATGTAAGAATTACATTATTGGTCATCTGAAGCAGAATGTTTAAGAAATGCCTCTTGTTAGTTCTTATCTATACCTGCTGTGTATAAATCAGTGTGCTCCAGTCTCCTTCAACTGGGCTATGTGTTTGAGTGCTCAGAATCAGTGCCATGGTGGCACAAATGATGCTTCCCTGGTTAAGGCTCTTCTCAAACAAGGATGGAGACTGTCATATTTGTTCTCTTAGAATTCAGATGCTCTGCTGTGGGATACAGTATAGTCTACCAAAGACTGAGGAGCCATGTGGGGGAGAGGAAAAAAAAGGTGCCTCAGCCAAAAGCTTCCACCAACTGTCAGCCATATGTGTGAGGCCATCTCAGTCCCCAGAACTGGCTGATATTCTGTGTCACCAAAACCATGTGAGTGAACATAAGCAGGACAAGCAGAGTTGCCCACAGGATCCATGCAAGTTACAGAATCATGAGACAGAGTAAAATGGTTAAGTTTTGAGGCAGTTTATTACTCACTGATAGATAACTAACATAAACTGAAGAAAAATCACTCATAGCCGACAAAGGCTTAGATAATCTAACCTGATTTTGTCCCAGGTAATACAATGTTAAAATGTTAAATATTTAGCTACCCTGAGCTCTTGCTGTGGAGTGTATAGTGTAAAGAAAATTTAAATTTATTCTCAATTTAATACAGAAATCTGTGTCAGAATAAATATTTTAACAAGGAATTACATGTATTCCTGGTACCCAAATTCAGTAATACTATACATGGTGGTCCAAACTAGCCAAGGCACAAATAACTACCCTGTGACTATTCAGCATTAGTAGATTATAAAATCTATTTTTATAGGAAAAAATAACATGACTGCAACATGCAAGCTAAGCCTCCCTCAGACATGCTTTATCCTCAACACTTTGAGGATGCATCATCTGATGGTGCTGGAAACAGTCACTGAACAGGATCTCTCTCTGTAAAACTGAATGATCAGTTGTTAGGCACATGCTCAATATTGGTCAGGAAAATGCAACATCCTCGGTGCTACATTCCAGCAGTCTGGGAAAATGCATTAATAAAAATTAATTTTAAGCTTTTGCTTTTAGGAAAATCTTACTATTTCTCACTAAAGTTAAGCAAATTTTTAAATTTCCCCCCCCTTTTTTTCTGCGTTGGTCAGATTTGAGGATTTAGCTTACTCCCTACCTATGGGATCTGGGACTGGCTGGTGTTTCTACTGTTGTTTTGTACTTTTATCAATTCTTCAGACAAGTGATATTTGAATCTCAAAATGAAATTGAACATAAACATATCTTATAAGATATAACTCCCCCCAAAGTATTTGTTTTTACCAGTCCCCCAACTCCATTCATGCATAAACAAACTGTATCAATAATACAGATCTTGGATTAGTAAAACTGAGGAAGCTATGCTGTAAATAGATGAAGTTATATACTGCTTTAAGCCTTTGTTGAATGAGAGCTATATGATTTTACAAGATGAAGAAGGGCATCTGGGTAGATGGCTCTATCAGTAAAGTGCTTGCTGTGTAAATGTAAGGATCTGAGATTGACCCCCCAAGACCCACATGTAGTACACGCTTGTAATGCCAGTGCCCAGGAGATGGAGACGAGGGGTTCTTTGGATCTTTAGGGCAGGCAAACTTCAGGCTTGTGATAGACACAAAAAAATTACTCAAAACATGGACATCCTAAGTTGACTTATGGTCTGAACATTCATGTGTACTCACATGTATGTCTACATACATACAAACAAATACACACACACACATAACAGGGAGGGATGACTTCAAGATTGTAAGAATATAAATGAATTTGAATAATAAGGACAACAGCACCAACTGTAAGAATGCTATTTGTTATGAGATAGGAAGCTTGGGAGGAATAGTAAGACAATGAGAAAGCATTAACGATGGAGTAGACACTTGCAATCCACACTGGGAACAGTTCATTCAGTTACTCAGGACATTCATAGTAACTTTGCACTGTTTAAAAACAAACACCTTCTTAGAATGAAATTTTTATGAAGATGGACAAAAGTGATGTTTTGTCAAAGGCAACTTGGGCTCATAAAGGAGAGTTTGCACAGACTCCTCTGACTCGGATACAGATTTATAAAAAGGTATGATGCTATGGGAAGACATCAGTTTTCTTGCACAAGAAAGAGAAATGAGATAAGAGGATTTTAATTTATAAAAAGCTTCCTTCAATATACTGTACAGGATGGTACCAAATCTGGTGGAATCTATACCAGGATATCGTGGCGAAAACTGTTTTCTGTAGAATCTAAGCATTTCCATAGAGAACATAGAGTATTCTGGAACAATACAATTTATATGGTTCTCTAACTTTTTGGACATCTGATGTAGAGAAAAACAATACATTCTATTTGCCTGAAATCAAATGGGATATATGTTGTAAAAACAAACAAAGTAGGCTTTACTCTATGTTCTCATATCATTTTAATATTATTTCCTACTTTATATATTCTTTCTACATAGTTTCATAGTCTTTTAAAATGATGCTTAAATAAGTTCAGATATTGAAAAATTAGAATTTTTAGGTCATTCTACTTAAAGATATTCTATTAGGAAAAGAAATCAATTATTTTATCATTTTGTAACCATGGTTAAATATTATCTATTATCACACAGTTATATCCATTCTTTAATATATGCTACAATCATAAATTGATTTTCAGTTATTTGCTAAACTATTAAAACATATTTCAGGCATAAGTAAGTTGCCAAGCTTAGGGTTTTCTTTATTGTTTATACACTACATTAAAAAAATCTCTGAAATGAAATACACACAAACAACAAAATGAATGCTGAGTTATATTTTGTATATTTGTATATACATATACATACATATGTAACAATAACTATGAAAAGAGATTGCCAATTTAAGAGAGTAAGAGCAGAAAAAAATGATGTAATTACATTTTAATTAAAAATACTTTAAAATAAAACAATAAAATTTTAAAAATCTGTAAAAGAAAAAAATGACAGTTTATCCAGTTAAATGTGTCTTTAAAAAGATTAATATAAAATATAAGATAATTCAAATTACCTGTTACATAAGTATTATCAATAATTTTTTCTGAGGTATTATTTGTATCTTCTAAAAGTATTCCTTTTTCCCCATGTATATGTGTGCGAGTGCATGCCTGTTTGTATGCATATTCACATGTGTGTGGGTATATGTATGGAGAGATGCATGTGAATAAGTATATATGTTCATATGTGTGGGCCAGTAGCTGACTGGGCATCTTCCTCAAGTGCTCTCCATCTTAGGTACTGAAAACGTGCCAACTTACTCTGGGCATACATTCCTGAGTGCTAGGACTACAGCTGAGCCACGACACCCACCCAGCATTTGATAAGGGTGCAGGAGACCTAATCTCAAATCCAAACCATGACATTGAAAGTGCTTCTTTCACTGAACCAACTATCCATAATTGCTTTTATTTATGCTTTTCTAGTACTGTAGTATGCTGTGGTCACACTCCTTCTATCTATCAAACAACAGAGCATACACACATTTTACTATAAGTGAAAAATCTTTATATGTATCTCCACTTGGACCTTCAAAGTCACTGTCCCCAGCTAACGGTGAAGAGAGGCTTTGTATCATTCAGGAAGGAAAACTACAAAGAAATATCCTCTTAATTTGAAAAACTTATTGATTTGTTCTTGCAGGTATAGAACTGGAGTAAGTTTTATGGTGGAAGGTGTATTTTAGTATACTGAGCTAAACATTTTTAGAGGAATGAAGAATTTGCATCTGTAGTAATGCAGAAAACTTTCAAAGAAGCCACACTGCAAACTGGTGGGCATGGTGACCTGATCATAATCAGTTAGCTCTTGATTCAGTTCTTTTGACAAGTAATAAGAGAAAAAATGGTCTCTTTTCTTTAAATAAAAGCATTACCTGTAAATAGTAGTGGGAAAAACTGAATAAATTTATTCCATTCTGAACCCAACACTGTGTATCAGAGGAAAACAGACATTTCACCAACCTGCCTGCTGAAAGCTATTCTGGTCCCAAAAATTTGTACATTTAAATATTCAATAAAAACAATAATGAGATAGGTCATTCTTTTATCTAAATTGTAGTAAAAAAAAAAAACTACAAAATAGGGATAGGATAGAAGAAGTGATGAGATAAAAAGAAGATAAAGAAACTCTGATTCCACTATTGGTGCATAAAAAGTAATGCTGATATAATTTTGGAAAATTTAAAATGAAGGTATTTATGTAAAGGAATGAATTCACGTTTTTTAATAGTTCCAAACCTCAGAAAACATGTTGTCTACACTCTGCTTTGCAGATAATACAGCAATGAAGAGTAGAGATGCTTTTAATTTCGATCGTGAACTACATGTATCATACATACACACAAAAAAAGAGCTGGAACAGAGGAAGAAAATGGTTATCTCCACTGTCCTGACACTGTCCATATGGATCTGAAGGAGAAATCAGCACTGCTGTACTGTTTAGTCTGTATTAGACCTCCTTATGCTAAACACTTTCCATGCATGCTTTCTCAACTAGACTGTGCTGTACTCCAGTATAATCATATCCTATTTGCAGATGATGGCTCTGGGACTGGACAATGCTTGCTTACTCAGAAGCATCACTAAAAATAACATAAAATGTTTTTGATAATGGAATGTATAAATGTATAGATTTGGTTAAAATTGTATTTCTTTGTATAAAAATTACCAGTGTGGGCAGCATCAAAATGAATCTGTATAATACCATAATCTCTTGGGAAGACTTATGCAATAAAAGGCATGGCAGTGGGACCAGGATTTATCCCTAGTGCATGAATTGGCTCTTTGGAACCCATTCTGTATAGAGGGATACCTTGCTCAGCCTTGATAAAGGGGGAGGGGCTGGGTCCTGTCTCAACTTAATATGCCAGACTTTATTGATTCCCCATGAGAGACCTTATCCTCTATGAGGAGTGGATAGGATTGGGGTAGGGAAGTTAGGGGCATGAATGGGAGGAATGGAGAGAGAGGAAACTGTGGTTGGTATGTAAAATGAAAAAAAAAAGTTTAAATAAAAAATTTTTAAAAATCACCAAAAATGAAAAATGTGGATCTGTATTTAAGCAGTGAATATATTTATTTATTATAACTTAAGAGGTGGTAAAAATTTAAATAAAATATATTAAAAAGAAAAATGTTAATATTAATCATTAGAACACAAAACTCTTGAAGTTAGATCTAAGCACCTACATAAAAAAAGCTCAGTGTAACAAGATATAATCCTGTAATCTCAGTGCTTGTGAATGGCAGAGACAGGAGGATGGTACCAGCCGAGTTCCATGTTCTGACAGGCAATATTACAAAGATGGAATGTTATAACAGAATACCCATCTTCCTTTGGCCTACACATCCTTACACAGATGTTCACACAGAAGAGACACTAATATAAATGAAATATATTTACTAGGAAGAAGTTTCATCGAGCTCTTTTATTCTATGAAGAATCAACTCTCTAAATACAAAGAAGGAGTCACAGAGTCTAAATGACAAACACATGATCAGCTGTTTATCATCCAGCAGACACTACCATTTATAAGTCATGTGTTGACCCTACTATGAAAAAAAATGCATAAACTTTACCTAAAATGCAAGCTCATTGGGAATAAAGAGCAAAAGCAAATATGCCAGAATAATCTTTTATGCATAAATTCAACTTTCTCTTAATTATTTTACCTTTATCTTAGCAATTTCTCTATGTTGCCTGCCCTTCATGAAGTGAGAAGCCTCCACTTCTACAAGCAGCCAATACCATGACCTTCTGCTTAAAATATAGGACCAAATAATTGTGTACTGAGTTCTCTTAAATGATTAACCAAACAAAGACTTTCATCTTGATATTTTTCTTTTACACAGATAATTTGTCTTGGTAACAAGAAAAGTTACATTTATAGCATCTTTAAATGTCCCTGAATAAGTCTTCAAACTACTTCAACTTTCCTAATAACAACATGAAAAAATTCTATAATGTTATTAGGAAAATGAATATATGGAGATGCTGAACCAACCAAAGAGGGGGGAATAGGAAATGAACAGAAAGACAAGGAGCAGAAAAACATCAGGAAGAAATAAGACATATACACATCCAAGAGTATTGATGTGAACTATTTGCTTAGTTACAACAATAGAAATAATTTCACTGTAACTCTATAGGAACTATAATAATTTCACAGTAGTTCATGTTCCTGCTTTCCCCTTGAATCCTGATAAATGTGAAATTAATTTGCAGCACCACTCTGTCAGCTACAAGCTGTTCCCTTGGTTAGGGTGTTCTTGTGCCATAGATAAGAAAAGTTCACAGTAGAATGTGCAGTACCAAGCTGATTATGCAGGGGAAAGTTTCTGTCCAAATACACACATTATAGCAGTCACACCTGGAAAAATCACATGGCTTATCAAGAGTTCTCTCAGGGCAGAAAGTATAGGCCAGCAACAGGACATTTCCCGACCATGTGTAAGATCCTTGGCTCCCTCCATTACAACCTGTGTGCACATGTACCTTCACACACACACACACACACACACACACACACACACACACACACACACATACACACATGCACAGCAAGCAAGAGTTCTCTGTTTACTTTCTATTATCAGTGAACTGAACCCCACTATATAAAACAATTTAAAACTTTATATTTAACAACAGAGTTTTCATATTTTTAAAACACCTGCAAGGAAATGGCTTAAAAATAATATAATATATTTATCCTGGTATTTTTTTTTCTGCTTTAAAATCATTACCAGGAAAAAAAGCCAGATATATGTGTGTATGCTTGTGTTTTGTTATTTTTATTTCAAAATTTTATCTTTTACATTCCTACCACAGTTCTACATTTCTCCCCTCCTCCCACTCACCACCTAACTTCTACCCATCCCCCATTCACTCCTCAAAGAGGATAAGACCACCTATGGAGAGTCAACAAATCTGGCCCATCAAGTTGAGGCAGGACCTAGCCCCTCCCTCCTGTATCAAGGCTGAGCAGGGTATTCCTCTATAGGGAATGGGTACCAAAAAGCCAGTTCATGAACTACAGGTAAATCCTCCTCCCACTTCCAGAGACACCACAAACTACCCAAACCACCCAACTGTCATCCATAGTCAGAGTGCCAAGTTTGATCACATGCAGGTTCCCCAGGCTGTCAATCTACAGTCAGTAAACTCTCAGTAGCTAGGGTCAACTGTCTTTGTGAATTTCCTCATTGTGATCTCAACAACTTTGATCATTTAATCCCTCCTTCCTCTCTTCAACTGGACTGGGAGCTCAGTCCAGTTTGTAGCTGTGAACCTCTGCATCTACTTTCATCAGTTGCTGGATGAAGGTTCTATGATGACAATTAGGGTGATCATCAATTTGATTACAAGGGAAGGCCAGTTCAGGCATCCTCTCCATGATTGCTTGGAGTCTTAGCTGGGGTCATCCTGTAGATCCCTGGGAATTTACGTCTACCAAGTTTATCCTTAGCCCCAAAATTTCTCACTCTGTCAAGATATCTGTTTCATTGTTTTCCTTCTCTGTCCCTCCCCTAACTCTACTATTCAATTCCCCCATGTTCTTTTCCCACATTCCCTTATCCCCTCCATGCTCCCCATTTACTCATGAGACCTTATTTATTTTCTTTTCCAAGGGGAAATCCATTTATGTTTCTCTTAAGGTCTTGCTTGTTACCTATCTTCTCTGGGATTATGGATTGTAGCCTGGTTATCCTTTGCTTTATGTCTAATATCCACTTATGAGTGAGTACATAGTATGCTTGCACTTATGGGTCTGGGTTACCTCACTCAGGATATTTCGTTCTATTTATATTCATTTGCCTACAAATTTCAAAATGCCATATTTATACTGCTACATAATATTCCATTGTGTAAATGTACCACTATTTTTTAATTCACCATTCTGTTGAGGAACTTCTAGGTTGTTTCCTGGTTCTGGCTATTATATATACATGAACATAGTTGAGAAAATGTCCTTGTGGTATGAATGTGCATTCTTTGGGTGTATGCCCAAGAATGACATAGCTAAATCATAAGGTTGATTGATTCCTGGTTTTCTGATAAACTGCCATACTGATTTACAAAGTAGCTGTATAAGTTTAGAGTCACACCAGCAATAGAGGAGTGTTCCTCTTGCTCAACATCCCCTCCAGCATATGCTGTCATCAGTGTTTATATTTTAATCATTATTACAGGTGTAAAATAGTATCTTAGAGATGTTTTAATTTACATTTCCCTGAAGTCTAAGAATGTTCAGCAATTCTTCCTGGGTTTTTGGCCATTTGACTTTTTTCTATTGAGAATTCTCTGTTTAGATCTGTGTTCCATTTTTAACTGGATCCCTTGGTATTTTGATGTCTAGATTCTTGAGTTCTTTATATATCTTAGAGATCAGCAGATGTAGACTTGGTGCAGATCTCTTCCCATTCACTATGCTGTAGTTTTGTCTTATTGACCATGTCTATTGCCTAACAGAAGATTTTCAGTTTCAGAAAGTCCCATTTTTTAACTTTTGTTCTCAGTATCTGAACTATTGGTGTTATATTTATAAAGTGGTTTCCTGTGCCAATACATTCAAGGGTATTTTTCACTTTCTCTTCTATCAAGTTCAGTGTAACTGGATTTATGATGATGATTTTGATCCACTTGGAATTGAATTTCACGCAGCATGATAGATATGGATGTATTGCATTCTTCTACATGTCAATATCTACCACTATTTATTAGAGATGCTTTCTTTGCCTTGCAAACTGCTAAAGCCTTTATTACTAGAGTTGATGTTACCTTTCTTGTTTTCCAGGCTGAATATAGTTCCAGAAATATATTGTCCTATATGAGAATTCTATTTGTATTAGATAATGTTTACTTCTCTATGCTACACCAAATCTTGGAATTCTCAGCCAGTATCAGAAGCTGAAGTTGCTTATGAACTGACACTTGCATATTGACAGGAGTGTATCTTAATATTTGTGGCAAACATTTACAAGTAACATTTTCTTTATAATGGAAACCAGTAGCCCACCTATACACTAAAGATAAAAGGACTGAAAAAGAAATAAAGGAAACATCACCTTTTATAATAGCTGCAAATAGCATTAAATATCTTGGTGTAACTATAACCAAAGAAGTATCAGATCTGTTTGACGAAAATTTTAAATCTTTGAAGAAAGAAATTGAAGAGGATATAAAAGACAATGGAAATATCTCCCATGCTCCTGGATAGGTAGGATCAACATAGTAAAAGTGGCAGTTTTACCAAAAGCAATCTACAGATTCAACACACTTCCCATCAAAATCCAACACAATATTTTACAGTCCTTGAAAGAACAATACTCAATTTTATTAGGAATATCAGGAAATCCGGATGTGAGGGCGATCTGGCTGCGACATCTGTCACCCCATTGATCGCCAGGGTTGATTTGGCTGATCTGGCTGTCTAGGCGGGTGTCCCCTTCCTCCCTCACCGCTCCATGTACATCCCTCCCGAAGCTGCGCGCTCGGTCGAAGAGGACGACCTTCCCCGAATAGAGGAGGACCTGTCTTCGGTCAAGGGTATACGAGTAGCTGTGCTCCCCTGCTAGAACCTCCAAACAAGCTCTCAAGGAATATCAGGAAATCCAAAACAATTTTGCTCAACCAAAGAACCTCAGGAGGCATTACCATTCCCAACTTCAAATTATACTATAGAGTTACAGTAATAAAAACAGCTTGGTACTGGCATAAACAGACTTGTGGATCAAAGGAATCGAATTTAAGAATCCGACATTCACCCACACACCTATGAACACCTTACTTTTGACAAAGAAGCCAAAAATATTTAATGGATAAAAGGTAGTATCTTTAACAAATGGTGTTGGCATAACTTGATGGTAGTATGTAGAAAAATGCAAATAGATCCAAACCTATCACCTTGCACAAAATTCAAATCCAAGTGGATCAAAGGCCTCAACATAAACTCAGCCTCACTGAACTTGATAGAAAAGGAAGTTGGAAATACCCTCCAATGCATTGACACCGGTGACCACTTTTTAAATAGAACTCCAATATCACAGACACTAAGAACAACAATCAATAAGTGGGACCTCCTGGAACTGAGAAGCTTCTGTAAGGCCAAGGACACAGTCAATAACACAAAACGATAGCCTACAGAATGGGAAATTTTTTTACCAACCCTACAAGTGACAGAGGATTGATCTCTAACAAGAAACTAAAACCCAAAACACTTAATAACCCAACTGTTCAGAACTAAAAAGGGAATTCTCAGCAGAAGAATTATGAATGACTGAAAGGCACTTGAAAAAAATGCTTATCATCCTTAGCCAACAGAGAAATGCAAATCAAAACAACTTTGAGATACCACCTGACACCTGTCAGAATGACGAAGATTAAAAACACAGGTGACAGCCTATGCTGGAGAGAATGCAGAGTGAGGGGAACACTCCTCCATTGTTGGTGGGAGTGTAAGCTTGTTCAGCCACTCTGGAATGCAAGATAGCAGTTTCTCAGAAAACTGGGAATCAATCTCCCCAAAGACCCAGCAATACCACTTTTAGGCATATACCCTAAAGATGCACATTCGCTTCCCAAAAGCATTACCTCAACTATGTTCATAGTGACATTATTTGTAATAGTAAGAACCTGGAAACAACCTAGATGTCCCTCAACTGAAGAATGGATTAACAGACTGTAGTACATCTACACAATGGAGTACTACTCAGAAGTAAGAAAAAATGATATCCTAAAATTAGCAGGCAAATGGATGGATATGCAGAATATCCTTCTGAGTGAGGTTTCACAATTCAGAAAGAGAAGCAGGGAATGTACTCACTCATTAGGGGACTTCAAAAAAAAGAGAGAGATGTCATTGTACACAAAATCTCAAGTCTAGAACAAAGGTAAATGATACAGTACCTCAATTCTGGATTGATGGCCTCTGGCAGGGGTGTGGGTGAGGAAAGACTTGTTTTCTTTAAGGGTCTGGTCATGAGAAGTTTAATTATGCTCCAATAAGTAATTTGAGCAGCATGAATGGGCATTTTTGTAAATCAGGAGATCACAAAAGTCATAATGAATCTGAGAGAATTGATAACTGAGTTTGATGGGGCGCATGATGTACAATCACCAAATAATAAATGTATAAATAAAAAATAATGGAATGCAAAGTCCATAGCTACTACAAAGTCTTTTGTTTGGTGTTCTACAAACTTTTGCCATACAAAACAATTATGCTCACACTATTCCAGGTTCATAAAATCTCTGTGGATAAGTCAACAACAACAATATAATGAATCTTAGCTGGCACCAATCCACATGGTAGATTTGTTTCTCATCATTGAAACAAAATTATTAGCATAAACAACATAAACTTGTAAGAACTGTTTTTAAACTTTGAAGAAAACTAGGGTTTAGTACATCTGGTAAGAGTGATATAGCAGAGGAAATCAGTTCACATTATTTCAGACAGGAGACAAAAGAGAGAGGAAGACTGAGGGATGGAGGGATCAAGGAAGGAGGAGAAAGATGGGAAGGGAAGGAGAGAGGGAAGGAAAGAGAGAAAAGCAGGGAGGGAGGGGGAGAGAGAAGGACAGAGAGAGTTTGAATGAGTATGGAGGAGGACTCCAGGCAAGCATATTGACACAAGGACATACCCTAATAGACCAACTTCCTCCAGTTAGGCTCTTCACCACAATTACTATACATTATCTCACCCCGTGGAAAGCTGTGGTGGGGCAGATCTTTTTTGTACAGTGGGTATGCAGTTGTGTTCTATC
Organism: Sigmodon hispidus; assembly: GCA_004025045.1. Classification (NCBI taxonomy): domain Eukaryota; kingdom Metazoa; phylum Chordata; class Mammalia; order Rodentia; family Cricetidae; genus Sigmodon; species Sigmodon hispidus. Next base: position 107,357 of record PVIH01002346.1, on the reverse strand, counting down.
AAAGTTAGAGTAAGTTCCCATGAAGCTTATGCATTTGAGTAACTTTAGTAGTTCTTTGGAGGTATGACTAATAATTAAATCAGACCCTTACAGGAAGATGTAGTTTTAATTTAAATAATCAATTAGCACATTCTCAAGAAAGTCACTGAGGATATAACAGTAATTTCTAGGAGCAAAGATAAACCTGTATAAATAAGTTTTCCTTCTGGGGTGGAAAAAAAATGTCACCTTTGGAAGTCCACGATGGTTATCTGAAATAGCAAAGGTGAGGAACAAATTGCGTGATTCATCATAATCTTAAATAAACATGTGTTTCTACTCTATGATTTTGGTCTTTATCCCAGTCTGACCTATTTTTTGAGATTGTACCTCAAGACGCTCTCCCACAGAGCCTTCACTGAGAATACTTTAATCCATTTTCCTAAAAATCTATAACAAAATTACAAGGGCTTCAATGTCTTATCAAAACTCTTTTGTCTCAAAAATGGCCCATGTAAAGGATAATCTTCAGTAAATGTGACTAAAGTATTTTATACCTGTGGCGTTGAATTGTCCCATTGGAGAAGAGCAGAAAGATAAAAAAGAAGGCAATGTTGCCAAAAATAGAACCATGTTGTCATCTCAGTGGATTTTTTTTGTTTTATTAATTTAAACATTCAGACCAGATTTGCCAAACTACCCTTTTGGCTTGCCCTATTACCCCATTATGGCATACACTTGATCAGTGCAGGGCCTCAGCTGGACCTATGTAAGGGGTGCAATGCAGCATGGTTAAAGACAAAATGGGAGGACTATACAGCAGGCAGCACAAAGCTCTACTTCCTTTCTTATATAAGATCTCTTATCTGTTGATGGTTTTGCCTTCACAGGGGTGAGTATATTTCTTTATATGCATTATAGACATAATAATCTTGATTATTATGATAATTGTACAGAATATACAGAAAAAGTTCTTGGCATATGGTTTACAAGCTATAAATGACTACCATTACCACCATTTTATTAGTTATCATCATCATAATTATCATTATATCTCTCCCCTTTTTGTAATTTGGTTCCTCCTTGATTTTACTATTTAAATGCTATTGTTAATAAATAAAATTTTACCAAGGAATTTGGTCTCCTTTGCTACTCAGTTTTTCCATCATTCTGCCCTTCAAATCCACTGGTAAAAGCTTATATACATGGAAAGAATATCACCTACAAGCTGGAAGCTGGGGTCACCTTCAAGATAGCCAGTCACCGAGCAGTTGGAACAGCTTAGAAGCAGAATTTATTTCTTTGATCTAACTTCTCCTCTTTTCTAGAACAAACTTCTTAAAGTGTTCATTCTCCTTAGTTTTTCTTTCAGGTCTTGTTACATTCCTTTATCCTCAGTAGAAAAAAACAAACAAACAAACAAACAAAAATCCTTTCTACTTCACTGACTTAAAGAAAGACTTTTAGAAAATCCTATGCTCTACCTAAATCTACTTTTTTTTTTTTTTTTTTTTTTTTTTGCATTTCACAGACACTTTTACCTACAGTGTCATGAGCACCAAGAAAGTTGTTAATTTAACTTTCTTTTTTTTTTTCCTTTTTTATTATGAGTAAAATCTTATTTTTGTATCCATGTATCCCTTGGTTCAAACTCCCTTCCCACTCATTTCCCTCGCAGCCATTCTCTCTTCTTCCCATCTACTTCTAACCACCAGTCTTTTTATTTTATTTTTTTGGTCCTTTATCTCCACATGGTGTCAAGTGCATCTACCTAAGTTATATCCTATGATTAATTACTTATATCTATACCCTACTCTTGTGCTGTTCCTATTAGCTCACTATTACTAGTTATGTGTTCGGACTGCCAGAGGAAGAGGGGAAAGATTTTTATTTATACTATCTCATATCCATTCATATCATTCTTTTCTTATCATTCCATAATCTAATCCAATGGCTATCAAACGAATGCTTGTCCCTGCTGAAAAGTAAGCTCATACAGTCATACCAAAGAAGTGCTGTTTGGAGATGAGAATGCAGAGGTAATTAGTTCAGTAAGAGGAAGCTCACGTATATGTATTAGTGACAGTGTACAAAGATGTCAGAGATTCAGTTATCTGAGAAGACAGAGCATAATTATCTATACATCTTCTAACATCCATCTACCTAACCATTTCTATCCATTTTCTATCACCTACCTAATATCTCTCATTTGCCAATCTATCATGTACTTATAAACCATCTACCTACTATGTCTCTATAATCTATTATACATCTATTGATTATCTATATGCCTTCTTTCATCCATCCATCTACTATCTGTGTCAATAGCTCTTGTGTGTCTTTATTTTTGGACTGGTTTCCTATTACTGGAGAACTGCTCTATTTGATAAGGCTGTATGAATAACAAACACACATGCTTTCTATCTTAATGAAGTTTTTATTTGATTGTGTGATGAAAGAAAGATGAAAAAGTCAGATATAAAGTATCTCAGTCCTAAGTCTCCAGAATGAAGAAAAACAGGAAAAATGCTACGAAGTGCTGATGGTGTAAGTTGAGTTTCAGTTTTCACTGGTAGTAATGTAGATAAAAGTAAAATAGCCGAGGTTGAAAGACCTGAGAACGAAGAAGTAGGGCATGCAAGTATCAAAACCCCAAACTGAAAATGGAGAAGGCAAATTTCATCATTCAGTTTTATTCCTGTGTTTTACAAAATTATTTAACATTTGACCTCCTCATTCCATAACGGGATAGTCATCTATGTACAATATATCCCCTCTGGTTAGCATTTTTATTTATTTTCTTATTCAATCAGTAATGTCAAATTTTCATGCAAGCACCATCCAATATCTGCTTTGATTCCCTTTTGAAGAATGTGGGATATAAACGATCAACAACAAAGTAAATGAAATTAAAACATATCAGCATGTCAGCTGATCTTATTCACTTAAAGAGCACAGTGCATGTCACAAACACAAAGCATCGAGGAAGCCAGATTACTGTGGGCTGAGGTTGGAGTGTGAAGTGGAGACATGGACTCATGCTGTTCAAGTTTCACATTCAGAGAGTTTGGCAGTGATATCGCCTTCCAAATAACTCGGCAGTTGGATGTGGCACAATTATGACAGTTGGCTCTGGTGAATTCTTTCAGGTTTTTAAAACTATATAATTATGAACATATGAACATACAATTGAAACAAGTCATTTTTCTGCCTTAGAGAGCAATATCAATAAGTCAAGGGCTGGGCTGTTTGTCTGCTCTCACTGTCCAGTTTCTACATTTGCAGTCTGCTCAGTGCACCATGCTGCCAGCAATCGCAATGTGTATTTCTCAGGTTCAGAGTTATCTATATTGAACAAGGACTATGAACTCTCACAGAGCAGGAGGAGCCACTTAGTCAGAAACAGGTTCTGCTTCTCCAAGCAGCTGTGTCCTGTTTGCTCAGCAACTTCTCCCTAAGACTGTCCACTTAGCTTTCAAAACACCCTGTACTGGCCTTGAGACTTTGGAGGCCTTCATTTTCTTTATATTTTATTTTTAGCATATATGGTTGTGCAAAAGGATGAGCCATTGGAAGACATTTTTATTCAGATATGTATTTTGATTCCATTTAGACCCCAATACCATCCCCCAAGCCTCTCCTTTTGCTATTCTTCTCCCCTCTAGTCCCTACCTTTCAAATAGGCCCCTTCTATTGCTGACATATAGCTGATGTATATGCATATATAATCCAGCCTGATCTAACTATTTTCAATATGGACTCTAAGCTCCACTATTTATCCTCCTTCACTTAGATGACCTTACAGATACATAGATTTCTTGTCAAAAAGCATTAATTAAATGTCCACAGATTCACATAATGAATATTTTGACCATATCTAGGAGTCTGAGGTATGGCCTTGAAATTTTAATTTTAATTTTCAGAATATAGTTATTCTGAATATAATATAACAAAATATTATTATAATATAATACTATTATGCTGTAAATATATTATTTACAATATCAAGGTTGTGTGTGTGTGTCTGTGTGTTGCTTTCATTCAGAACACCTACAACACCTTTCTGGTTCATCAGGAAATAGGTAAGTATACATCTATAAAAACTCTTAACTGTAGAAGTAACATTTAAATGGTCCAAAGTTTAGTTTTAACACATCTTCCAGATACATGTTCATCCATCTTTTCATATGAGTACATTATTTTCTCAAGCCAAAGGTATGACATTATTACAAAAAAAGCAAATTAAGTATATTAAATGCCATGTGATTATATCATTTCTATGACTAAAGTTATTAGCTTACATATGATGTCTCTAAATAATTCCCATTTGCAGTCACATTTCACACTGCAGCTTTGCTGCACCAGCCAGGAGGAATGACACAGACCCTGCTGTGCTAAACTTACTGAAACAAATAGACAAACACTTTATTGTGCTTTGTTCCTGTTTTACTATTTTGTAATTGGACTACCCTCCAGGAAACACTCTTCTTTCAAATAGATCATTGAGTTACTGTAATAATCTTGTCATTTTCTATTCTTCCTTTATATATAACATGATTATTTTATGTAAAGGCTAAAAAACAAAATAATCTGGAAAAAGTTAGGGACATTAATCAAAAAGGTGGTTTAAAAACATGATGAGCTTTGGAAACAGCTTAGTAGGTTTACAAAAAAAAAAAAAAATGGCTTATGGCAACAAGGGTGAGGATCTGACCATGATTTCCAGAATAAAATTTTTAAAAATTGACATGGCAGTTCCCACCTATAATCTTGGCTGTGGAGAATTAGAAGAAGATGGACTTTTACCTGAGGCCCACTGGCCAGTGAGACTGAATCAATGAGCTCTAGTTCAGCAAGAGATTCAGTTAAAAAATGTAACAGAGGGTACAATAGTTGAGGAAGGCACCCCAATGGGCTTAATGTACACACACATACTCTCTCTCAAACACACATATACTCACACACAGAGTTGCTCCTAACAGCATAGTTGAATATATATGCTGACAATGTAAACATAGGAATACATCTAATATCTTTAAAATATGATCACAAAAACAGACTAGAAATATTTCAAAGGACATATCTAATATATACATTTTATTATTTGCATATTGGCAAGTTAGTCTACACTACTTTGATCAATACATATAATGTGGTCAACAACCTGCCTGCTTGAATAAATCATCTTGAAATTTTATCCTTTTGGAAGAAGGAATGGGAGTTCGTGGCGAGGGGCCGGGATTAAAGGGGAAGGAGGAGAGAAGGATCTGCGGGATCTATAGTTAGTATGTTAAAATAAATTTGAAAATTCAATAGAAAATAAAATTCTTTTATAAGATTTGTTGATTTAGAACTATATTCATTGATGCTTATACATTACCCTGTATTTGATGTTAAGATTTCATATAATAACTTTAACAGTTTAATGACTGGTATTGTCATCATAGCACTAAAAGAAACTCCAACTCATAAGTGTCTGAATTTAATATACTGCGCTCCTTTCTACAATAAAAATCAACTTCACTGAAAAAAATGTATCACTGTGCACTTAGACGGCTCACTGGGTTGAAGTGGTTGCATGTGGGGACCTGAGTTCTAATCCTAGATTCCACACGGTGATAGAAGAGAGCAAAGTCAAGAATTGTTACCTGACCCACATTTGTACTGCTGTGTCACACACACACCACACACACACACACACACACAATTAGATATGTAAATTAAAAAATTAGAATTTATTTGAAAGACTCAAGTTTTTGAGCAATAATATTGTCAACAAAGAAATTGCATTTCTCTAATCAGTGACAATGAAAAGTTACACTGCATCATATTAAGAGCAACAATTTTTTATAATGTAAATTTTCTGTCTGTAATTCTGATTCATAATAATGTAGCTATCCTTAGTATGGAAAGAGTATGTACAATGGGATATTACATCTAGTTAGAATCTTTGTATAAACAGTATCTTCTCTGTAAGCACCATCAGTATCTAATGAAAGTAAGGAAATAAAAATACAATAGTATTTTATATCACATAAAATACATATAGAATTTATTCCAAATATACACACCTATGAGGAGAACACAGATAGGAATCAGGGAGAAATAGCTCTGCAGATAAGAGCACTCACACTATTTCTTACAACTATCTGTAACGTTGGCCACAGGAGATTCAATATGCTCTTCTGGCTTCCACAGGCACCAAAAATGCCCATGAAGCTCATACATAAGTGTAAACAAAATGCCAATACACACAAAAAATAAATAATATATTTTTTAAAAATGAGAAATAATTAAATATAATCATGCAAATTATATCCTACAAATAACAACCTAAAATTCCATCCTAAACCTTAGTATCTTTGGGATTTTAAGAGGTTGATACAAAATTATTAAGAAAAACAAATGGATATTTTTATTTCATAAAACCTTAATTAGACAGTTCACATTGTATCTTTTACTCTATCTCTCCCTACAGAATCTGTGTGATATTTATCTTTCTACACTAAAGTCAGTCTTTTGATTGTGTTCACTCAGGTGGAGCATAGTCAACAACACACAACTCTCTCCAGAGAAGAGGGAACTGAAGGAACCGGAAAACAACAGGTTATATATATTCTACCTGTAAAAACATACTTTGAGAAAAGCAAGTACTTAAGTGCCAAAAAAAAAGCTCAATTGAAACTATTTTAACTTGGCCTCTTATGATTTGCTTTTTCTTCTTTTTTTATTATGAATAAAGTCATATTTTTTATCCATGTATACCCTTGTTCAAATTCCCTTCCCCCTCCTGACCCTTGCAGTCACTCTCTTAGGATTTGTTAACCTACACTTTTAAGCATCAATCGAAGCTGACAGGATCAGGTTATCCTTAATTGTTCCTTACTTACCAAGACCAATTACTAACTAATTCTGACCAAAAGAGTTAATTATTTCTTTTTATGAAGTATCTAGAAAACACAACTGTATAGTATTAGTTTAGTACCAAGTAAAACATTTTGTTCAAACAAGGAAAGACACAGTTACATATTCATTCAAGAGAGTGAGGTTGAAAATTAAGTCTATGGAGCAAAGTGAGCTTGCCGAATTTATAATCAGTCTCCAGAACAGTTGCAAAATGAGAGTTGGGACTGTGGGGGAGTAGCTAAATGGATAGAATGAACAAATGATATGTTTTGAGTTTAAGTCTGTAGAAGATACTCAGTTGCCTGGGATTTGGGAAAGTCATCAAGGCAGGTGAAACAACCACAGAAAACTGTGATACATATTATATACCTTGGATGAAGTGAAGCCCAAGGAAGCCCTATTCGATCATCACAGCCAAGAATGCAGGCAAAAAAAAATGTTTGAAGGATATATAGCCTGGCAAAAATATAAAGCAAGAAAATATGATTTTTTGAAGTAAAATTTTTTTCTAAAAATTAGTTTTGGTTTGCTTTAACTTTTAATGACCAACTTTGTTGAACTAGTTCATGTCTTGTGTGGCAACACAATATATTTAGATAGACATGAAAGGACCTTTTCAGCTTCCAGATGAAATGTGTTACTGACAAGGGACAAGACAATATTCTCAGCCCAAACTAGAGAATCCCAAAGAAATAATATATATATATTATATATTAAATATATATTTAATGGTGTAAGAGGTTTCAAAGAGCAAGAGAATTAAAGCTGACATTCCTAATAGGAAAATCTTCCTAAGGTTGAGATATGAAATCAGTAATTGTTTTTAGTACTCATTGACATAAAGAGAAGGTTGTGGAAATTGGAAAATGAAGAGAACAAATACATCCGCTCCCCTCTGGAGTGGAGCAATAACAGAAAGGGGACCAGCTACTAAAAAGCAGAAAGTGGAAAAATAGGGAAAGAGAATGGTGTGGAATGAAAAACCATCAGAACTTAAAAGGAAGACAAGTCAAATCTCTAGCCTAGTGGGAGGTTTTTAGATATGGTTACTAGAATTGTTTTATGTAGCAACAAGTATATACGCAAAGATAAAGATAGTGTTATTCTAGACTCTCTGTCTGTGTATCTGAGTTTAATATGCTCTGTATGTATGAGTATAATGTTTTAAATGCCCACATGTCTTATTTTTTCTAAAGTTTAGGTTTAGTAATGAATATCTAATCAGTAGTACAACTGATATTGTTATAATATTAACAATAATAACATAGACATAATCAAGAAAGGATAATACATTAGGAAACACATTCATAAAGACATGACATATGCAACAAGCTGCATGGGTTTACTCATGATCTTAAAATGTTACCAATTCATTTACACACTCGATTTCTGTAGGTCTTCGTATTAAATATATTTACTTTTGCACATAAGTAGACAAATTCATAAACTTTCATGGACAGACAGTAATTAAAATATGTCTAGAAATTCTTAGTTTGCTAATAAAAGTTTTGGGTTTATTAATACTGATATGATCCAGATATATTTGTAAAACAACTGGAACATTTATAGAAATATGTGTAACAAAAATATTTGCTTCCCTCTGAAAATCAGATATTTTATTGCATGTACTAGGTAAGAGCAGTCGATTCTCATGAAATTTCACATAAGCAAAAGATTGTATAATAATCTCAAGTGATTATGAATTACAGTAAGTTTTGTATTGATACAAAATAATGATATTCTTTCATTTTAGGAGAATGACTTACCTCAAGGAATAACTGCCAACCTACAATTAATGGAAACAACTGGCTACCCAATATTTTTAATTTGTAAATATGTTTAATTCATGGGGAATCATTTATCTTCATATGTCAAATTAGCACCTTTTCTCTATATGATATAAAAACTCTATCCTTGTTTTACTATTAAATATAAGAATATGTGATCTCCCAAACATCTTTTTAATCTAAGATGTTGAAATGTTAAACAGATTCTCACTTCTGGGCAAGAAACGTCTCAAGGAATATTCCCTTGCAGAATACAGAATTACAAACAACATATAAGGGAATGAGGGGAAAATGAAATATGAAGGAAAAAATATGACAGTGATGAATACAATGCCAGCAAGTAATTTAACCTTGCTGTAAATCATTTTTCCTCCCCATCTACAAGGGGGGAAGGGATTACTCTAAATGCTCATAAAAGCTAAAGGAAGATACAGGGAAGATAATTGTTTTGTAAGCACAGCACAGATATTGACTAAAAGGATTACCTTTGTGGCTCAGTGACAAACACCCATCTTCATTGAAAACCGACTTTAGAGAAGACCTCTAAATAAAATTACTGCTGATACTTCTACCCTCAGCCAAAGTAATGGTTCTTAAATGGAAGAGAACTAATTTATGGCTATAAGACAAAAGTTTGAAAGTGCACTAAACTTAGTATTTTAGGCTCCTTGGAAAACAGAAGGAGGATAGAAGCTCAAAACAAATAAATATAGATTCATCATCTATTCATGTAAATATACAAACACTACATATTCATTTAGCGGCATGGTCTTTGTGCATAATTTATATTATTTAATAAAATACCTACAATTTCATTCCTTTATCATAGCATTTCTTTAATATTCTAATATGTAAGTAAAGCACACTTTTTTTTATAATTTTGGCACAAATATATACAATTTCTAAATTTTTAAAATAAGTGCTCCATAAAATGAATCTAGCTTTAAATTACAGCTTTCTAATTTGGATCATATGCTTACTTCTCTTCTGGAGTCTTTAGCTGGTCCCTGCTCAACAAGGTGATACTGAAGCTGGGAGCAGATTGGCGAGAAGGATGGAGGGAGACTGGGAAGAAGGTGCATTTAGTTAAGTATTGAACAAGCATGAGGTCATGAGTTTGAAGCCCAAGAATCCACTTAACAGCTCCTATAGCATTGGTTTTCAAATATTGGGAGTCTGAATTTTGAAGCTTCCTGGGGCTTGCTTGCCAGCCAGTCTTGCTGTATCAGTGAGCTGTGGATTCAGTCACAAACCCTGTAAAGATACTCCCTACGTTGTCCTTTGGCCTAGATACACTTTTTCACATGCAAACACAAATACACACACACACACACACACACACACACACACACACACACACACACACACACACACACACACTTCATCATATACCTGGATACCTGGATGTTGTAGCTCAAACCTACAATCCCAGTTTGGAAAATGAGGAATGAGTTTGATAAATAACGACAAGCCTGGTCTACTGTGTGAAACCATACCTCAAATATGAGTAAAGCAGAAGGCAGATAGGGAGACAGAGAGAGAAGAACGAAAAAAAGGAGAAAGGGAGGGGGAAAGAGAGAGAGAGAAAGAGGGAGGGAGAGGAGGAGGAGGGAGGGAAGGAGGGAAAGAGAGAGGGAGAGAAGGAAAGAAAATCAGCCAGAATCTACAGATAAAATGATAAAAGGATTTGATTCGATTTTTTAAATACAATATATGTAAGTATGCATGTTTGTAGAAGATTATTTAATTCCAAATCTGGGCTGTATTATAAGAGAATGGTAATTAAGAGAACTCTTGAAAAGGCTAGGATAATCAGGGTTCCTGCAACAGAGAAAGGACGTGCCTTCTCTAAGAGCAAGTCCTTTTTCAGATATAATTCAAAGAAGCTATTTCAAGAAACAGATATAAATCCAGAAGCATCATACTTTGCACCCTTTTTTTAAACATTCAACATATAATTTATATTTTTTACATTTATACAATTGGTTCTATATGAATATTTCTGAATTTCTCAGTTTCTAGAATTTTCTTTTTTATTTTATATTTGATGGTTATATATTTATTTTTTACAATAATAAAACTTTTCTCTAAAATACATGAAACATATAAACTAAAATAAGAACCTTAAAAAAAGAGAGAAAAAGATCAGAGTATTTAACCTATGAACTTATTTCATCCTAAAAATATAGATAAAACATTTTTGTGTCCATCATTTGCTAGTTTATTAATTAGATTTCTGTAAGTGTGTGTTTAGATGGTCCTATAGAGACATAATGTGTGAAGGAGTTACAGCCCTGCATAAAACCATGGATTCCAAGCAGCTCTTTGAGCACATCACAGGTATCAATGCTGTCCACACTGTGATTCTCCATCTAACTTTAAGAGTAATAGACAAACTGAGATGTCACTCTTTAGAGATACCACATTGTGATGAACTCTATTAATGTGTAAAATTACACTGTTTTGGCACATGGTTGTTTTACAGTTAAAGCCATATACACCTGACATAAAATTTATGCTCATTAAACAGGGGTCCATTCTCCTGGATTGTGTTTTAGTAATTTTATAAATTAGACTATGTCATTTATATTTAAGCCTGTTGATTTTCTTAAATGAATAATTCAACTTCATGGAACATCCCAGAAATTGAGAGGTTATAGTGTTCTTCAGCCTGGTTCTTACTGTAATTATAACAACAGTGTTTGAGTCTATGCAATACTTAAGTCAAAATTTATCACCAACCAAAGAGAATAATAGTACAACCCTGCATCCAATGCAGCTGGCTGCTGTTTATTATTGTTTTTTGCTTGCTTGTTTTTAAGCAATTTTGTTAAAGCATGAACCAAATTCTCGTTCACATGACTGTGGGTACTTTGCTTCTCTGGACCTCAGTTGCAAAAAGCAAATGGCTAAAGATACTAAGAATAGATGCTACGTAGTCTTTTGTACAAAACTGTCAGCTTATTTCTGTTTTGGACTCTTACGTTACCTTGCCTGTCCACTACAGCAATAAACTCAATAATTGTAACCTACTAGCTATCACTGTTTATCAGAATGAACTATTTTTGTCCACAGAGTATATTAAATATCAGCTATAAATAGAATTTAGTATATATCATAGTATCTTGAAATACTACATAAAATATTAATTTCTTGTTTGGTGATATATACTGATAAATTAGAAACATAAAGCTAATATCCAGAATGCTTTAAAAAATTACAGACCTCTAAAGCCTACTCTTTGTCTAGTATTAACTATGTCATGAATTTTTGATTTCTTCTGGTGCATACATGTATGAAAATGTGATTTATAGTGAAAGCTTCATGGATTCAGAATGGCTACTCTAATTATATAAAACTTTATGAACATGTATAGAATTTTGGTCTGGACAGGTGCTTGTGTAAATTAATATACTTGGTGTTAATATAGTTGTGTGATGTTTTTGATTTGCAAGTTCTTTATAATAAAGTGAATTTTATTTTATCAAGCTAAAAGAAAGAAAAATAAATGAGTAATAGACAGGGGTGTCCATATAAGTTTTCTGTAAGAGATAACTTGGGACAATTGTGGGATCCAGCCATTGCATCTTAGCACATTACAAAATGTACCCTGATTGATTACAGTGGCTTTTTTAAAAAGTCAATGCATTCCTCAACAATAGTCTATTATCTATAAATCTATTCTATTATTCTCCTTAAGTTGTAGACGATGCCAAATATAATCACAAAATACATATTCAAAACATGTAAACCACTAATTTTCCACTTGTAAAAGCCTGATTCAAAAAGCAATTTACTTTATGGTTTACTTAAGCTCTGTAACTACATTAAAATATGATAGTATATACACAACAGCTTGTTAACAAGATTATCAAAACATTAAAATCATAATATGCCACTTCAATTATGGATCCTTAAAATTAGAGCTAATCCTCACAGCACCAATTTTTATCTCCCAAACAATTTTAGCTATTAGCTGCTCATTCAAATCCTGTGTCTTAGATGATCAGCTTTCCAAGGGAAAAACTTAGCTCTGCACCCTTTTTATGCTAGCAAACAAAAGCTTCCAGCCTTTTCCTAGATCACTAGTTCTCAACAATCCCACATGGTGGGGGTCACATATCGGATGTTCTGCATGTCAAATATTTATATCACAAGTTACAACAGTAGCATAATTACACTTAAGGAGTATTAATAAAAATAATTTTATGGTTGGGGGTCACCAAAACATGAAGAACTGTATTAATGGGTCACAGTTACTGGAAGGTTGAGAACTAATAATCTATAGCATAACAAACAGTCTTGGATAAGAAGGGAGAAGTGGATTTCTTTTTCTGTCCTTTGCCTAGTGGCCTCTACAGATGTTCGTGGCAGTGGAGTCACTTCAATCAGTGATCTTAATGGAATGTGATCATTCCAAATGTATCAAATTGGTCATCAAAAGCACTCAAAATATTAAGGTTTTTTGGTGAAAATATTGTTCTTATTCAAACAGTGCATAAAACACAGTAGTCACACCAAGTTGAACATATCGATTCTTATGTCAGTAACTATGACAATAGACTTATAAACAATCAAGTTAACTTGCACTTGATTTCCTTTGTGGTAGCTTTTACAGAACTTATAACTGGTAATTATATAATCAATATTTCTCACACATGACTCTTAATTAAATTTTAAAGTAGTAAAAATGATGTTATACTAAAAAACATTTAAAATTAATATGAGGATCTAGAAAGATGGTTTGATGGTCAAGAGCATTTAGAGTTCTTAGAAAGGACCTACATTTAGGCCCCAGTACCTATATGGCAGCTCACAACCATGTGTAACACCACTTATGGGGTATTTGATGCTCTCTTATGGGTTTTATGGGTTGTAGAAGCACACATGGAAATATATACCTGAAGGCAAAGCATGCACCTACATACAACAAAATAAAATTTAAAATGTAGATACTTTTATAAAATTTATACAATTGAGACAAAATTTATAAACAATCCAGAAGTGCTATTGCAGAGAGTATGTTCATGCTTTGAATAAACATTAATAGTTATTGCAATAGTGTTTTTTAGTTCCGTAAGAATGGTAAAATTAAATAGGCCATCTGAAATTGCTTTCAGCCTCCTCCACAAAGTTGAATGAATAAATGCTTTAGGATTCATGTATGTGATAAGCAGGTGATAAAAAATACGTGTTGTATGCAATGTTATTTACACTGTACAATTAACATAAAATTAATTACCTATGTTGCATCATTTCATGTGATTAACGATATGCGTTTGCTGACTGTATACCAATGAATCTTAGGATAACAAATACATCATAATCTATAAATATAGCAATAATATAATTTTGTTCTCAGATTCCAAAATAGCTAAAGGTAGTCAACTTGAGTTTTCACTCATGCATTAAATGACTGAAACCAACTAAAACAACCTGACTGTTAGCCTGAAAGACCTATCTGCCTTTGACAGAAAGGTCATGGTAAAGTTCTCCTCCATGAGGGGATACTTGCACTCTGTTGACCTGGGGAAGGGGTTTTTAGTGAGATTCTGTTGATACAGCTAATGAAAGAAAGATTTGGGGAAAATATTATTCATATACTATCAAATTTCAATTAAAGCAGAAGAGCACTAGAATTTTATCTGTGGCTATAACTACAAACATTTTATATTCTTCAAACGTACATACCTGCTTGAATATTTCTGATTATAAGAGTGATGTGTATTTATTTGTGAAAAAACTAAGTGCAAACATGCTACAATGCCAAACCATCTAAAATCAGAGACAGAATTATACAATATATTCAAAGATTTTTTTAAAAAAATAACTTCTATATTGTTTAGCTCCCAATTTCAATATTAATTGAATTTCATTGAAATTAATTAAATTAAGTATAATGTCAATAATAAGTATTTTTAAACCATTCTCACTTTTTTTTAACTAACTCTGTTTTCTAGTTATTTACTACATTTTGTAATTTGTTACTCTTAGATGTTTAAAAAGTGTCTTATAAAAGTATAAAGAAAATTTATGGAACCAGATTGTATGTTTGTACTCCTAATGCACATATCAAAAAACCAAAGGGAATTCTAAATCTGTACATACTGTTATATTGTGAATTTTCTTTGACATAGAGGAAGAAAAAATATATATGTATATATATAAAATGTAAACACAAACATAATACATAGTTGCACATGTATTCACAGGCACATGCATGTTTATCTCCAAAATATAAAAGTAGGACAGTGATAATGCTCTTATTTACATGGACAAAATTGTCAACAAGAAATTCTTTGCTCAAGTATGGTGGAGAGTTATTTATACCAAGTCTAGTATAGCACAGGATACAATAAACAGAAAAATCAGTACTTATGTCCAATTACACAGTGGAATAACTTGTACATCAGATGACAACTAGCCTGACCACCACTGGATATAAAGAAAAAAGTGAAATTGCAGGCATACTTAAGTTCTTACATTGACACACAACTGGCCTGAAATTTGAATAACCTGTCCTTGTTTTATAATATCCTGTGAATGTTGATCTTCCTATATAAACTTTAGATTATTATTTTATTCCTGAATCAAGCACATTACAGCAACTTTATCCTTTTGATTCAAGTAACATGTACACTGATTATATCTCCTAGACAATCTTTTCTAAGTTGACCTGGTTAGAGTATTTTTTTTTTTTTTAGCTTTGCATTTATGCTGAGTTTCTGTTATACCTTCAAATAGTATTACACACACCAGGAAAAAAGCCAGCAAACAGAAACTGTACAACTCAACATCCCCATCTAGTGACAAGAATCTCAACACGTGGTGGAGCAAGGCAAAGAGAAGACTCAGTTTCTGGTGTCCTGGAAGCTCCACTCTATGAGAAAGATCTAGAAGCAACAGCCTTCACCCAACAGGCAGCCCCTCTGACACAATACTAGTTGGCATCTGTACAATGTGGTTCTCCAAGTTAGTGGTCTTGTAGAGCTATGTCCTGAAGCCCAACCAATTTAGGTTATTACAAAGAAATTAAGTCCCTGAAAGTGGCTTCCTTAACATTTTACTTTTTCTTTTCCTTAATGAAAAATACTATACTCTACATCACATTCTTTGGCAGTATTCAACTTCTCTGTTTCTCAGGTTATCCAGTTTTATTATTTCCATGTGCCAACCTCCTGGTTTTCATTGTTCACTTCTGCCTCTGGGACTCCAAGTAGACATGTGTATAAAAGAGTCTCACCTTCCCCTTTCTATCAGTCTTCATTACAAGGTCCAGGAAAGGAACCAAATATTAAAGTACAGAAATCAAATCACCTTGGAGTGATGAGATGAGAGGGTTGAATCAGCTGAGATAAGCAGAAAATGCTATGAAAGGAAGGCAAGAAGTTACTCCTAAATTCATATCATACAGTGGACTACAGACTAGAGCTGGTGCAGGTTTTTTCTTCTTGTGTTTAAATATGTGTCTTTAATACCATCATTTTCAAAAGCTTTGTAGAAGATTACCACAGACAAGGAGCATGAAGATGTGTAATCTACAAGTGCATAAGCCATCCCTTTGGTATTTTACATGTGAAGACTATAATGAATTTCCCAGTCAGTTCCTCAAACACATATGATAGAAGGAAATTATTTTAAAGTTACTTTGTGCTATTAAAAGAAAATTATATACAAAAACATTGTAATTTGATTAAAAATTATTCCTTTCTGTTACTTTCAAGCTTCACATCAGTCTTTAAAAATTTCCATTTTATGGTCTAAAAAGGTAAGATCAGACTGATATTATGGTTGATGTCACAATTAAAGCTTATTAAATTGGATCATAGTTATAGTCTATTATTAAAAAATAATTTTCCATAATATCTATCACTTCTGAACAATGCCTTTATGGATGGTAAGTTGATACAAAAGGGCATATTTATTTTAAGGCTTTTAGTAGTTATTGACCCTTCATTCTTCAATTTATCAGTAAATTCCATTCCACATGGGCTCTGAGAATGTGAGAATTGTATCTTAGCACATGGACTTGCCCTCTTCACTGAAGTGATAGCCACTTGCAATGAATTTGTACAATTTTTTAAAGCTCATATCTTTTGTTTATGAGACAAAATATTGTCTAAATATTTTGGAGAATCTCAATCACAGTTTTGTGGTGATGTACCAAGTTCATTTTTTTTTTACTTGTACAAATGGCAATACAGTTAACTGAAATCTTTACCTTTTTCTCGTATTTTCCCATGTGTAGGGTATTTTTAATGCAATCAAAGCTTTGTGATAATTTCCAATAGTATTTAATTTGTTATCTTTACTTAACAAATCTCAAAGGTATGGTCACTTCCATAATCTATTGGAATTTGGACCTTTATATTTTTTAATTTCATTTAGTTCTTTAATTTGTATGAAGTTTGTTTAGCCATTTGAGATAAGAATATTAAGTGTTTTCCCTTTATAAACAGCAAAAATTGATATCATCTATTAAATGAATGACTCAGCATGTCCTGAATAATTTGGGTATTTAGTTGAATAACTTCAATAGATCTTTATAGGGATTTCTATCAATGATAGCTCTGACTAGCTATAATGCAAAGAAAAGCTTATGAATTCTTACAGTCACTTTAAAGACAATCAATTTCATCAATAGTCTTCTTTAATATTTAACTATATTGTGAGCTTATTTTTTCTTCAGTCCTGAAGATTGAAGCCAGGGCCTCACAGCACAGGGCCTCTACCACAGAGCTACCTTTTTAGTTCTTACAGAAGTTTCCTAGTTCTTCTTAGGCTATTTAGAAACAAATAATGACTTAGTGAGTAATACTCATTTTATTCTCTTCTATATCAACCCACGCTTATTAGCTTGGGCTTTACACTTGTTGATCTGTTGTGGCTGGAGCTTTAAGGTCATTATCATAAGAATTAGAGAACACTCCATTGCAAGGTTGCTATCATCATTTTAGCAATATAAAATCTTAATTTTAGATTTCACTGTTCTAATAAACGAGCTACATTTTGGAGGCACAGGACCACTACAGCTTGTCACTCTCAGATTGAAAGGCAAAGATACAACTCAACCATCACCGCCTTTGAGGACGTTTTGCTCTGAATGTCTCTATGGCCCACAGAATGTAGACATGGACCTTCAGACTGTAATGTTTTCTTCTCAGATGCTCTATATTATACCTAAGTCTTAGTCTACTGAAAGAGATTAATTAAAATTTAAAGTTTTAAAATGTTTTCAATACATGGTCTCCTATATTCAGTTTTTAAAAATACTACATTAGATTTTTAATCCCGTTCTCACTCATTGATTTGATTAGCTACTCTTGAAATTCCCATACCTTCCCATGACTACAAACAACAAAATACTAACAAACTCCAAAGGGGCACATCACCCTCACTTTTGGTCCTGAATTGTGTAATTATATTTTTCCCTGTGCCTACTGCACTTTCCACACATGGAGTAGCCTTCACTATCTCAAATGCATCTGAAAAAAATTACCTTCATGTAGTCTTCCTTCCTCACTCCCTGTTACTCTACTTACTTAATATGTTAGCCAGAATATTCCATAGATAAATTGTACTTCTTATTCTTCTCCCATAAGAGGGATCCAGTCTGAAGGCATTCTTACACTACCCTGGAGATTATTAAAGCAATTTGGGAACTGATAAGGAGCAGATTCAAGATGCATAGTAAAGACTAGCCAGGAAGTGAAGCTTGATGTGGACTCTAGGGCTGAGCATGAGCAGAATCTTTCTAAGTGAGAAAATCAGAAGAAGCTTAGATCAGGAAGCACTCAACAGCAGAAAGGCCCCCAAACAAGAGCTGAATTCAGTCTGCCAACTCCAGTCAGGTGTGCTCTAGGTACTGTTGGCTAAATATTCTCAGAAGAGTGCCCCTATGAGCACTTTAAGTCACTGAAAAGCTGGCGAATAGATGAACTGGTAAGAGAATAAGATGTTGTTGAGCTAACCCATGCTGGTGGACAAAGAAAGGAGCCACAGTTAAATATATGGAAGCTTGGTGGAATTCAAGTATACACCCTGGAGATCTGAGCTACTCAGCCTTCTCCTCCACTGGACAACTAGCTCTCTGAAGGCAGAAACTATATCCTTCATATATGCAATTATTACCTAGTGTGTTACAGAAGTAAAGCTAATATATATTTAGAAGAGGCAAAAGATGCTTTCTGTTCTTGCATGATACTTTCAGTACTCCAACTCTATAGAAAATAAATTTATACTTTCATTTTCAATGTTGGAACCAATATTCTAAAAATCCAATAAGAAAGGATTCCTCAAAATAATTTAAATTCTTATCTACAAAAAAACCTAGATTATATATCAGGTTGACTTGTATCACATGCTACCAAAAATATTTTTAGTGAACCTCCTGATGTCAGTCCCTTTGCTAATTGAGGCTCCCATATTTATTTCTACCTCTCTCCTAATGTCCCAAACCTGCTCTGATGTCTTGGAGCTCCCATTATTCCCGAGAAACTCTGAGCTTCACTTGTACTTATGAATTTATGACCTAGAAAAGACCTAGTACTCACGTTAAAAGGTTCATCTGTATGAATATTTGGGATAAAAATGATTCAGTCACATACAACAAAACACTTGCCTTCTATCACAGCCCTCCTGTTTTTAAAGTATACCTTCACATTCCAGGGTCTTGTTCTTCCCTCTATACTGTTCTCTCTATATATAACACTGTCCTTTAGCCTCGATCAACCTCTTCACCTCTCTGAATTTGGTGTTGGTCCAGCTATCATTCATATGTGAAAAAACTGGATCACAGATATGTGAGAAAAAACATTTTCTTCTTGAAAGTTCTTCAATCACATTGAGATCTCTTCTGTCTAGATTTTTTTTTCATGCAAAAGACTGAGTCCCTGATGTATTAAAAACAGAAAATACCAATAAACAATACATATCATCTAATTCTTCTGACTGTCAAATTATTTCATTTCATTTAGTGAGTCCAGACATTCATATGTGCATGTGTGTATGTGGACACATAAAATATTCAGCCTAAGTAAACAAGTGTATTTCACCACCATGTGATTAAATTCTGAATTAAATTATCTGGGCTGTTGCCCTACTCATTGCATGGGTGGTCAGAGGTCACTCCAACTAGGTAATTAATGCTGCTTCCCCACCCCCATCCATTCATTCCTACCTCTCCAAAAGATAGCTCTCCTCAGATGTTCTTAATACTATTTGCTTTTTTAAAAATTTGACAAAATTGAATAATCTTTTTATCTACACGTCTCCTACAACTGAACTTGTGTGTTCTTGAGGACAGACCCCTGCAAAGCTCACACATCCTGCCATTCACTGTTTCCTTCCTGCACCTCCACATCCACTCACATAGCCCGTTCAATTCTCTCTGTTTTCAGTCTTCAGTCCTTTTATACACAAGCATGAGAGCTGACATCCTCTTTGTCTTCCTGTTTGTCTATGTATTTATTTCAAGATGAATAGAAATTACATTACCAAAAAAGTTGATTTCTAAGTAGATATTAGTATGCACATTTCACATATTAAAAAGTATAATATAAGCTCTACATAAATGACATGTTCAATTTAAAACAGTATAATTTTCAATAAAGGATAAAAAAAATTAAGAACAGGAATCCATTCATAATTTCTGTCCTAGGCTATCCTGCAGTATCTTTTGTACCTCATTTTTTAAATTTACAATTATTTTAAGGTAACTTTACACTCTTCTAAGCTGGGCTGCATTTTATACAGACACAAATTCTCTGCCACATTCTCAGTTTTATTTTTCCATCTTTTTTTATTAGTAAAGACATTAACAATAAAATAGGTTCCCTTGCTCTGGCTGGTAATTTCTCCTGCACACTAGTAATATATTATTCCCCTTTTTGTGACATCATAATCATCTATACAGAAGTACCATGTATCTTTGTGTAGAAGCTACTGTTTCCATTAAATTTAATTACCTCCCCCTGTGGTTTTAAATAGAAGTGGCTTCAAAATGAGGGCAGCTTCTATTAAATTTAATTACTTTCTCCTGCTGCTTGCATGGCAAAAGGGAGGTTGCTAAATGACAGTGGCTTCTAAACTAAAGTATATGGTAGCTGTGTGAAAGCAATAACAAAATTGTGTTTAAACCAAACTCCAGTATGTCTGGGAGATTTCCCATTTCTCATATTTTAACATTCTGTACCTTAAAACTATTTAAAATGAATGAGCATTAAGATAATTAATAAGTTAGCATTGTTTTGTGAATATAACAAAGGAAAATACAAATTGTTTTTCTTTTGCAGAAATGCAGATTGGGCCACTATAAGGTTCTAACTGGGAACTTGTAGAGCCAGTGCTGCCTGTGACTTTCCTGTCCAAAGGAAGATAAACTTTTTACTCAGGCATTGTTAATGTCTAGTTAATTTTTCTCTTGATTCTCATCAAATAAATTTAAAGGATACTTCATTAAATGTTATTTAATAAATAGCAAGGCTGATGTCATTTTTTTGGGAAAATAAAAATAGGAATGTTAAGTGGGAAAAAAAAGCAAGGCTACTTACAGATCAATACATCCAAAAGAAAGTGGTTCTGTGCTTTGAAATACTGAGAAAAATGTTAAGTCATTTCAAAAATAATTTTTAATCCTATAAAATATGAAATTTTAAGTACCTCTTTTCAAATTAAATATTAATTAGGAAATGGTACCCGGCTAAGCTACCTTTACACAGTGTTTATTTTCTACTCACAGGCAGAATTTAGATGAACAATATTTTCATTCAATTGCACAATTTAGTATAAATATAAAACAAGACACCCCGTAAGCATTTTAAGTAACAAATTAAACATTTACATTTTTTACTGTGCACTGATGCTTAACATTTATGCAGCTTCAAAACCAAAGTACAGCCTCAAGGGAAGTCTCTCCACTGACAAATTAATACCTTAGAGAACAGAGCTGAATGGTGGCAATGAACTCATTTGTTCCTCCAATAATGAAGAATGACTTTTTCTTTACCACATCTGTGACTGTTGCTATGGTGACCCAGACTTACCTCATTGCTTCTCGGAGAGCTCCTCTCTCACCAAGAGTCGTGTGCTTGATGTCATCAAAATTATTCTCCAGCTTCTCACAGGTCTGCAACACATTAAAACACTAAATTAATCTTCCACACCCCCAGAACAATTACACCTATACTGTTATGTAAAAATACAATCAATTGTATTGATCAAGGACTCATGAAATATAGGCACAATGCTTTAATTGGGTAGAATTCATTAAAATCGACACTGAAATTCACAGCCACAAACTCATGAGTCTTATGATGTAGCTGCAGGAGAAATCTTTTCATCATATCTTTTTTTTCAAAATAGGTGTTAAAAAAAAAGTGTTACACAAATCTAGCCAAACTGGCGGACCTCAGAATAACAATTAGTTTCCTAAAATAATCTCCAATTAATTAAAGCCAATTAAATGAAAAAGAGAAAAATTAGTAAATAAGTTCAAAATAACATTTGATAAGTGTATATGATAATGATCCATTTCAAAATTATGTAGTGTATACTAAAATAAAGAGGGTCAAAGTATGATAAAAGTTCCACAAATTGCATGTATAAATCACATATTTTATCTCAAAATAAATTAGCCTGACTACTGTGATATCAAGTATTTGAGGAATATTAAATCAAGAACTCATACTATAGAAAATTTAAATTTTATAAATGCTTTTATTAAATAGTAAATACACTAGTACTAGTGCACTAAATGTTCTAAAAGTAAATTTAAGTTTTATTACAATTTTTAATTTAATGATATGCTTTACACAATTAATTATATAATTTTAAGGTCATATACCTTAGATCAAATTGTAGACTAAAAAAATTGATATTTATTTTAATATTTCCACATACCGGTGTTTTATGGGGACAGTTAGACAACAAAAAGGAGGTTGGGAATTTTTTGTCTTGTGTTTGATTTTAGAAACAAAATAGTTAAATAATATAATTTATCATATGTGTTCCAAAGTTATAAATAAACATGCTGGATTTTAGAAGACTGTGAAACTTAGATTATTGATTTCCAATGTACAAGACTTAATTAATTTTCAACCCACTGGTATCCAATTTATCATGCTCACCCTAAGTTCTTCTGTCTTAACTAGATCAAATTAAAGAAAGGATCATTTTAATGTATAGTAAAATTACTTTACAATGAAAATATTAAAATTTTTCAAAATATCTTAAATTCTAGATTCCCTCAACTAATCTAAAATCACTTATTGAACACATGCATTGAAAGCTGTTTTATGCTCTGGATTAGTAATTTTTCACAATTTTACCTTTCTTACAAAGAACAATTTTTAGATTTAATGATGTTAAATATATTATATTATTCTACTATATAGTTAGTGATTTTCATGTCCCATTTACTTAAAATGTTCTTCAAAGTCAGAAAAGCTTCTTTCAGTATTAATCAGGAAGATTTGCTACTATGTTTTTCAACTTTTGGTGAAACATGACTGTTTGATCACATTTATACACTTTAATGGTAAAAATCACATCATATAGATAATCAATAAAGTACTATTTCCCTTAAATACCATTTGGAGTCATTTTGTCATAATTAAGTCTCAGTGCCTACAGAATTTTTTTCTCAATTGTATTCTGATCAATTGATCAATTTCTCATACTTGGGGCAGTACCACACATCTTAATTACATATCTAAAATATAAAAAAAAATATTCCTACAACTGAAGATTGAAAAATAACTAAATGGGAAATGACAAAATAGTCAACATCTATAAAATCATTCCACAGTAAAATGAATATCTAAGCCATAACTAAGTACCACTACATATTTCGGATATGTGTAAAATTAAAAAGGTAAAACATACAGTGTTTATGAGTCTCAAAAGCACTCTACTAATAATTACAGCCACTTTGAAAAATAATCATAGCTTCAACAGTCCAATCATTTGCTTCTCTGGCCTTCTGTTTTACACCTGAGAATAATGTACAGCATATTTATCCAAAGTTCTGTGGGAAAATATTAATGTAAACATTGTTTCATAACCCAAAATTACAATCAAAAATTTCATATTAAGATGAAATATATGTGATTAAAATACATTCATACCCTAGAAAACTACATGATAATAAATGACTATAAGTAAAATAGATGCATGTCAAATTCTACAGATCCAAAGTCATTATAGACAGAAGAAAACACAAAGATACCCTCTTGTAGTTTGCTTCTTTGTTACTGAGATGAGACAGCCACCTAACCAACTTTAGGAGGGAAGGTCTTTACAACTCCCGCGTAACTAAGAGAAGTCAGGGCAGATCAGGACAGAAACCTGGAGGAAGGAACTGAAGCATTTAGGAACCTGCTCAGGAGATTACCCCCGATTACATCAGATGCATTTCCTATACAGCTCAAGCCCAATTGCTTAGGGAAGTAGAAAGGCCTTCAAACCAACTAGCAATCAAGAAAATGCACTAGAGGTGTGGCCACAGGCCAACCCAATAGAGTCAATTTCTCATGTGAGGAGATTTCCTCTTTCAGGAATGTCAAGTTAAAAACAGAATCTAATCTATGACTTACTACTCCATTTGTATCAAGTTCGTAATGTGCCAGGCTACATTGAGTAATCTAAAAGTTGACAATGTTTGGAGTCACTTTAAAAAAATAAAATATTTATGAATAAGTACAACAAACTACTAAAAACTATGTAGAATCACATTTTTGTTCAGAATTTGAGAAATTCTTCCTAAAGTTCACTTGAATGTCAGAGGCTAGATATAGAACAATATGCTTGGGAAATGGAATGAAATCAGAAGAATTATACCTTCAATTTCAAAACTTTAACTATAAATACATTTTGTACTGTTGCAGCAAAAGCTTACAAAGACACAACACACTAGAGGACAGATCTGAAAGTGCATGCGGACCATAACACTCATACATCATTCAATGTTTAAAAGTAAACCACAAAAATTTTATCTGAGTCAGGATGAATTTTACAGAAACGATAAAAGAGAGTGAAGTCAGACTCCGGACTCACACAGCATTGAAACCAATTAAAAATAACCACTGACCTGGACAACAACTAAGATTTAAAACATTTCAAAGGGATATATAATTCTGACTTTAAATTAATCTATGAAAATCAGAGTTTTTATAGATCCAAAGGAAAAAATAAGAAATTGTATTTGACAAAAGACTTATCTATAGAATATTTAACAACTTAAACTCAATTCAATAAGATGACTTCTGACTCCCCCATATTTTTAAATAAAAAATACTTCACAGTAGATAGCTTTCCAAAGAAAATACAAAATGGCCATTAAAAATTTTAAAATGTCTACATAATTATTCTTCAGAAGCATCATAAGTCACTAAACTCAGAAAAAAAGAGAATAATAACATCATTGAGCTATATTTTCATTTGGTTACATTTTGGCCACATGAATGTAAAGATTCTAAATCATTAAAAAAAATTGGGGGTTGTCCTAGAATGTTAACATATGACCCAGATGCATATAATGAAGGTACAGTTAACTGAATTATGACCAGCAATTACACTTTTATTATATGAGGTTTATAATGAAACCAAATGTTTCCATATTAAAATGTGTACTCAGATTTTTACATCAGCACTATCAATAACTGACACAAAGTAGAAACAACCCAAGGTCAGTCAAATGACAAATGGATAATCAGTGTGGTATCCCCACACCACAGACTATTATTATTGTCTATAAAAACAGTGAAGTCACATACATTGTCCACAGTGGATGAGCCATGAAACATTATGATAAGTGGACAAAAAGTCATATATAAATGATAGCATTTTATAATTCCATTTGTAAAATTCCTAGTCTGAGCAAATCAATAGAAAGCAGATTAGTGGTTGCCAAGGGCTGTAGAAAGCATGAGGTGGGGAGCTGTTAATGGGAATTTGATTTCTTGGAAATGAGAAGAAATGTCCTGGAATTTGCTGTAATTAGGATGCCACTTGTGAATAGACTACAAATTATGAAATTACACTTTCAAGGGATGAACTATATTGTATGTGTGAGTTATCTTAACAAAACCATTACTTTTAAAATAGGCAAGGTAATCTACAGAATTGAAGCTATCCGGTGGACTCCAGGAGGCCTAAAAGAGTCTTCTATGCACTGATAAATTAACTTTTTGAAAGTTCCCTCACATTTCTGCATAAAATTATAACAATAAAAAGGGTTTTAAGGGAGCTTGAAGAAAAGATTTGTGTATATTGACTTAAGCATGATAAAATACATACATATGTCAAAAATATCATGTTCCTTCATTAATACACATAATATGTGTGGCTCGAGATGATAATACCTAAAAATAAACTTAAATTTAAAAGCATGTTTTCAAATGAATATGTTCATAAGAGTATTAATTCTGGATAAGAATTATAATTCAGTCTTGTTCAAATGGAATTAAAATTCAAGAATTAAAAATGTTTCAAAGTATATGACATAGCAATTTTTGCTACAATTTAACAGGGTTGTGCTTGGCTTATTTTTTATTGTTTGGGTTGTTGGTTAGGGCTTTTTGAAACAGATATCAAACTTGAGATTTTTCCACCTTAGTCTCCCAAGTACTAAAAATATAGATAATTATTACATGTGATTTTTGTTTAGAAATATTATTATTTATTGATAGTGTTAGCTAATGATCCATTGCTGACACTGAGTCTGATTCTAATAAGTGTTTTACACTGCAATATAGTTAATTCTAATTATAACATGTAACCTGTGGGTTGAATGTTTTCTTTAGTTTGTTTTGGTTCTTTTGTCTAGAGTTTTGTGTTGATTTGTTTGGGACAGTTGTCTACAATCCAGGTGAGTCTAAAAATCCTTACCCAACTAAGGATAGCTTTGAAGTCCTGTTTTTCCTACAACTACTTTCTAAGGTCTTAGATTATTATAGATGCACTGCACCACACCCAAAGTGTTGAATGTTCAAAGAGAATAATTAAAGTGTTTGATAGAATTTCAAAAATAGACAATTGAATAATTTGTACTATGTGGCCAGTGCATGCAAATTTTTCTAGTTTGTCTGCATTAACACCTAAGCCTGGTTAAAATCTAGACTTCTACATTAAACAGAGTTTTCCATTGTTGTGGTTGTTTAAAATACTCCTTTATACTTGACCTAATACTGGAAGTCAGAAGAAAAGATGGAAACAGAAGCAACATTTCAAATGTGTGTGTGTGTGTGTGAAATATATATATGTAATATATTTATACCCAAGTATAAAATGTCATTTCTAATATTTGTACAAAAGTAATCAGTTTTTAGACAAATCTAATTCTACAGAATTTTGTGCATCATTTTCATGTGAGTGAGAATTAAGAAAAGACTCAATTTTTTTTTATTATTTATTTGCCTTGGTGTTTGCCTGGAACTGGGAATTGGAACTACAGACAGTTGTGAGATGCCATGTGGGTGCTGGGAATTGAAACCCGGTCCTCTGGGAAAGCAATCAGTGCTCTTAACTGCTGAGCCATCTCTCGAGCCCCCAAGAAAAGACTAAATTTTCAACATTAAACAAATTAGTTTAAGAAAAGACTTTAAATATGAGAGACTGTATATGCTCATTACAAATGTTACTTGCATGGGTCTTTTATCAAGCCAATGTGTCTATGAAAACATAACAGTTCTTAGGGAGATGCTTAAAAATTAAATATTATGATTACAAAAAACCAAATGTCTTAGTCAGGATTACTACTGCTGCTCATGAAACACCATGATCAAAAGCAACTTGAGAAGAAAAAGGATTATTTCACTTACAGCTTGTTTTAACAGCTCATCATCATAATTAGGTGAGAGTAGAAACTCAAGCAGCCCAGGAAATTGGAGGCAGGAGCTGATGCAGAAGCCATGGATCCGGTGCTGCCTATGGGCTTGCTCCTCAAAGCTAGGTCAGCCTGCTTTCTTATAGAACCAAATACAGCCACCCCAGGTATGGTACCAGCCACAATGGGCCTGGCTACCCCTTCAACCAATAATTTAAAAAATGCCTGAGAGTGGGATCTTATGGTGGTATTTTCTTAATTGAGTTTCTCTCCTTACAGATATCTCTAGTTTGTGTATCAAGTTAACATAAAACTAGCCAGCACACATTGCCGTCTTTGTCTTTTTGCTAAACCACTGTTCATCATGGCTGTATCTAGTATTGCTGCCCTTTCTTAGAATTGGAGAGACTCTGTGGAGTATGACTTCGGTTACACTCCCAGTGAACAGAGAAAAAAATTAAAGGAAGCACCATGAAATGACTATGTTGATATTAGAAGTTCCCTTAAATGTTCATAATATTCCACTGAATTTACAAGTAATTAATCATTTGGATAATTTCTGTATTTTTTGCTTGTGTTCTAATATCTCTAGAAAAATATGGAAGGAATCAATGTGTAGAAACGAACTACAGGATTCAAGAGCCTTAAGAAAGAAAAAAAGAGGGTCACTACAATTATTAATTCAAACTAATTTGCTATTTAACTCAAATTATTACTTTCATCTAAAACCCATTCAAAGTATATGAGCCCTATTATCAAAGGTGGCATCAAGAATGAAAAGTCAGGGTATCCAATTTTAAATCTCTATGTTTTTGTTCCCTAATTCAAAAATTAATGGAAAGCACTAGTAATGTACTCTTAGGTCACATGTTATTTTTAACTCACTTTTCTTTGGAATTAGATTGCTACAGATAACTATTTAGATGAATCAATGCTAAGTCCGACATCTTATTTTTCTTTTCAAACTTTAAATGACTGACTCTTGCTATGTAACCTATTCTTATTAAATGGATGCTTTCTCAGAGACAGCTTCTAAACCAGACATGCAAACAACTATTTCTATTTAATTGCCATGAATACTTTTTTTCAAAAATTTCCATGCACATACACCTCTTAGTCGTATCTATTTATCTGTAATTTAACAAAAATCAATCTGTGTGTCTCACAGTGCTTTTGTTCAGTTGATTATATTTTAAAGCAAGCCTTGGAGACTCTGTATTTTCCGATGGGAATTAGCAAAATTACACAGCACTGTACCTGAATCTCTTTATTTTAAAACAATCATCTTCCATTTACCTATTGTCTTTAAAACCAGCAGTGCTGCAAGAAACATGTAGTTTAATTTTTAATAGCATCGACAAGGCATGATAATTGCAGCACTGTAATTAAGAAAGGATTTTGAAGATCATAGTTTAGCAATTTAAAGTTACTCCCTATGCCTGAGCAATAATGTCAGAAGCAAAATAAAAATAGGGGAAAGATTGGAATTTGCCTGTCAGTACATTATACTGTAGGGACATACACTGTCGCTATATGACACTGGCTTGGATTCCAGCAACAGTAGAAGGACCACATCCAGCCTGTGCCATCACATAATCAAGTCTGAAGTACCCGGAGGAAAACTATATAATAATATGAAATAAGCAAGAATTAATGCTAATTTTTATTATTTCTTATAATTCATGTTCTTTTTTAAATTCATGCCAATAAGACCACTATTTGAAATCAATTGATATTAACATCCAAAGACAGCAACAACAACAAAAACCAAGAATCCTTAAGAAAACTTTACTGTTTGGGATATAGAGATTTAAAATTATACAGATGATTGAGAAATCTCCATGTTGTTTCCATTAAAAAATGAAAACTGTATATTTGTCTTATTTTCTTTTTTATTATTATTCAAATTTTATTTAGTCAATAATATAATTCTGAACATTAGATTACTTGAATTCTGAACATAATATATACCCTAAAGATGCACATTCACACTCCAAAGGCAATAGCTCAGCTATGTTCATAGCAGCATTATTCATAATAATAAGAACCTGGAAACAATCTAGATGTCCCTCAACTGATGAATGGATTAACAAACTGTGGTACATCTACACAATGGAGTACTACTCAGCAGAAAGAAAAAAAAAATGATATCCTAAAATTTGCAGGCAAATGGATGGATTTGGAGAATATCCTCCTGAGCGAGGCATCATCAACCCAGAAAGATAAGAATGGGTTTATTCTATCACTTGTGAACTCTACAAAAAAAGCAAAAAGCAAAGCATGTCCAAGCTGCAAACCACAAACACTGAACAGCTTGAGATCTGATATACCTTGAACTGGCTCCTTGGAGCCCACTCCCTCTAGAAGAACTCCTGACTCAGTCTTGATGCTGGGTTGAGGAAATCGGGTCTGCCAGGAGCAGAGACTGAACTAAGCCACACTGAGATCTTGGGATTTCCTGCCCTTGCTGGGGAGGAGATGGAGATATGTGGAGAAGTTAGAGTGACTGGAGGGGGTGAGAGGGGTAAGGGACCTTTAACAAGAATATATATGAATAGAAAATGTGATTTTATTTATAAAAAAAGAAAAAAAGAACTCTAGTCTCTACATATTTCCACATACAGACACTTTTGCATCCACATGCAAATATGAATACATACATGTACCACACAAAAATAATAATAAAACATCTATCCCCATCCTCTGAATTTTTTTCCTTTTTGTTTCCAGTGTTCTCATAATTTTCCATGCTTTTGTTCTCTGTCACCTCAATAAAACTTTAAATTTTCTCTGTATACACCGTTGTATGGGGTACAGCTTACAAAAGAAGACACGAGACAATTTGATTGTAATTATTTTCAGATTCATCCTGAACACATAGCTACTTCTTGAGTGCTTATTTTCCCAACTGAGATGAGAGATGAAAATATTTCTTGGATACAAAGTTTTTAAAAATACAGAAGCACAAAAGACCTGAAAATAGGCCCCTTTGAATACTCTCTGGGTCAAGAACCATTAGGGCAACCTTCTCATAGCTGAAAGAGAACATCCCAGAGACTTTGAAAAAAATTTAGAATTTTAATAAAGACATTAAATTTGTAGTAGGGACTTTATCCGGAAGATTATCAGAACTGCATCATCTACCATAAGATAAAATAGGAATCCTAAATGAGTACTAACAGAAAAAGAAAGGATGTTTTATGTTTTCTACTCTTGAGCATGATTAAGGTTTATTATGGCTAACAAAAGACAGAGATAATAAGTCAGACTATAGGTATCAACAATATTCCTTAGCCAAAATATTTCCATACCCCAAAATAAAAACAAATCCAACATTATTACATTTCATGAATATAAAAGAGAGCCAAAGTCCACAGGGCTTGAATTCTATTTCTAACAGTATTAGGTTCTTACTATATGTAACACAGAGCTGAAGCAAGGAACACTTCATCTGCTTATCTTCTGCATAAATTCAAGCATTAAAATTTGAATTGATATGAGGCACATAGGTTCCCTGTAATGCTCTCCATCATTATCATCTCCCTGACATCAAGGATTAATCACTATATAAAAATTGAGCCAATAGCTTCCTTTTTAGTCTTTCCTCAGCTCTGATCACATGGGTATAGAGCAAAGAAAAATTAAAGGCTTATTTGTTAATGGCAAACATCTTTAGAGAAACTGTCCATTATGTTAATGTACGGCAATTTCAGGAAACAATGTCAATCAAACACAAGGAAGATTACTGGGGGCTGACTTTGTAGGGTAAGAAAGATTCTGGAATATCTGAAGTCTACCAAAATGCAGATTTTGTAATAGATGAATAATATTTTGCTAGGAATGTCCAGCAGGGCACTTCTGTCTGTGTGTGCTTTATACCTATCAGTGTGGAGAAACAAGGAATCCAATATACACATGTTTAGGCCAAATTAATATCCACAAATATTTTGCAGACAACAGTCTTTATTTGGGTCTGTGACACCACCGTGACAAATATAATGAGCAATTAAATTCCCAAGTGTTCAGATTTTGGCAGCAATTAAGGGAGAAACAGGAAACTAAGCCTCAAAACCCTGCTTCTGTGGCTTTTTGCCAAATGATTCCCCACGGGTTGGAGGAAGGTCTAGAGTTTCAAGTATGATAGATTTACGGTGTTATATAATTCATCTGTTTTAAGGATTAAATAAAATATAATAGGTATAATACATAGAATACGAACATCAACTCTGGAGAAAAATACCAAGCATAATGCCCATGCACAGAGAAATTTAAATCAGGTCACTAAATAAGTTATCCTTCTGACTTATGCCAAAAAAATAAAGCAGAATCAAGCATATCTACTTGTTCATTTATATCCCTGATGGTACCAGGAGAAAATAAAGAGAGGAGAGCCAGGAGATTGTATTACTAAATAAAAACAGGAGACAGCTATTTTGATTATGACTTAACGTTCATGGATCAGTATGTTTTTTTAGATAATACAAATATCAAAATAACAAGATGAAACTAAAGTTTATATATTAACTAATCTAAATTTAATAAATTAGAAAAATAATTTTAATAAATGAAAATGCCATAGCCATAAGAACTCAGGTCCCAGATGACTAAGAAACTAAATGCAAATGGTTCAATAGCCTTCAGTTGAGAAAAAAAATGATCTACTGTCCATCAATGTACCAGGTAGTTAGCTATAAATGTAAATGTAAAACATTTTGACATGTTCGGATACTAGAGAGAAATGAGACAAGAGGTAAATTACCCATGTGCCTGTACAATGATTAACAGTTTTCCAATGAAGAGCAAAGGTATGAGGAGCCTAATCCAAAAGTCATTCTAGTCTAGGACAGTATCACTGTTGTCGACTGGAGACAATCCTAGACTAATTATAGAAATAAACTTCCTAAATTGTCTAAATTACTTTTGTACCCACAATATATTGTAAATCAGCATGATGCTTACACATATAATCCTGAAATAGAGACGCTGAGGCAGGAGGCTTTTGAATTCAAGGCCAGCAACACAGCAAGGTCTACCAAACTGGCTTACATAACAAGTTCTAGGTCACCTTGAGCTATAGAGTGGGAATCTGTGGCATATAAACCAAGAAAGATGTGAAAGGGAAAGTAGCGGAAGAAAGGAGAGGAAGGAGGAAAAGGTAAGGTGGAGGGTAAAGACGGAATAAGGGAAAGAGAAAAAGAAGAGAAACAACAACACAAAAAGAAAGAAAGTAGCAAAGGAGGACAGAGAGGACAGTGGAAAGAGAAAATACCAGAAGTACACCTGGGCTGTGAGGCTGAAAATGGTAAGAAGTATTCACAACCAATCATGAGTTAGTTCAGTGTTCTCTCTAAAGCAGTCACTGAAGTAAACCAATTCAGTTCCATAAGATAAGTGGTACAAAATGAGGACTTCACATCCAGTGGAAGAAGAATCAGTTGCCAAGCGTAAGAATTTGTCCTGATAACTCCCATCACAGGAAGCTGGAGGCCGCCAACATGCTATCTACTAAAGAGAAAGGAACCTTAAGGAAATTGTCATGAAGAATGCAAATCATCCTGTAAAGGCAATTTCAGGTTCTTCACTGTGAAATATGAAGACCTCTTGAGTAAAATGACTCCCTTCAAGCTTTCCCATCACAATAATAAGGTTCTTTAAGGAAGTGGATATAATGGATTGTGTTATAGGAGAACCCTAGCAGAAAATAATATAAGTGGAAACAGTTCTGGTGTAAACAGAACTTCCAAGATCTAGGTTCTTCTATAAAATGAGTCAGTCATTGTGTGAAACTGCACCTCCTAAAACATAATCTATTTTAATTCTTCCAATCAACTGACAGCCTTGAAGGTAGCTTCACTAAAGATCTTCTACACCACACTTTAAGATATAATTTCTCAACTTAAATTTCTTAAAATTCAGCATAAGCATCCTGATAGTAAGATACAATTTCCAGTTCTCATCAAGAGATTCATATTTCAATAGATAATTGCTTTTCCCTTCACTGTGTCTTAACTAGTATAATCCTTTCAGGAGACATTAAGATGTAATCATATTTAGCTAATGTCATTTCACTAATGGTGGCCAGCTTACAAGCAGGCCCTCTCTTGGAGAATCTTATGAGTCACAGGGAAATGTAATAACATCATAGAAAAGGAAAGGTCTGAGCTGAACAGATGGAGAATCTGTTTCTGGGTTTCAATTTTGCAGCTAAACTGCTTCTGAATTCTCATGAAGATGAGTGACCTCTCAATAGACACATATTCCCTTATAAAATGAGAATGGGCAAGATGATAAAAGCAATGATTTTTACAATGTAGCTGTCATTGTCAGGATTAAATGAATCATACATGTGAACATATGCATTGAATATGACAGCACTCTTTAAATACTACTTTTTTTTTTAAAGCAGAGTTGTATGTAGCCCAGGCTGGCCTCAAATTCATTGCAACTTAAAATTAATTTGAATTTCTGATGTGCTCACATCTGTTCACAATTGCTGGTATTAGATTTTTAAAAAATGCCCTTTTATGGAGTGCTATAGATTAAATCCAGGGCTTCCTGAGAGAGGAAGTATTCTACCAACTACTCTACATCACCTGTCCTAAATATTCTACATTTAAAGATAAGTCTCTCTTTAATAGTTCCCATAAGAAATATATTTAATTTTAGTTGAAATATTTAAAGGTTTACTTCCACATTTGGTGTGAGTAAAGTGATATTTTAGCACCTTTTCATGGTAACCAAAAAGTAAGTTCTGCTAAAATTCTTACCATCCAATTATTCATGCCTGTGTCAGTCAGAGGTCAACGAAAAATTAACCATTATGTTTCTATTGAATTTTAATTTCTTATTATCTTTAAAAACTTACCTATTTTTTCATAAAATATGAAAATATGCTTTGGTGCAGTTGTACATTCTTTACAAAAGTCTTGAGTAAAACAAGTATTACTCCAAAATACATTGTATCATTTACAGTCAAGCAAAATTCAGAACATAGACACAGCATTTTCTTGAAGTCCATTATTATGTACTTGTTCATAACATCCTGACAACAGAAAAGGCATTCTAAAGGGAATTTAAATAATGAAAACTCACTGCAACTCTCAAAGCATGCTTTCACCTTTAAAATCTGTAAGAACTGGAAAACCCTTTCCATATCTGATTTCTTGTACTTGGCTCACTGATGTCTGAATATGCTCCTTAATGGTCTTTGACACAGTGGTGCAAAAGTATAATTTCTCCTCAAGGCCTTTGTACATTATGATCCATACATTAAATATTCTGTATTAACACCTTCAGAGCTTTGTTTACATACCGCTTCCTTTTTTAATATTGTTTTTTTTTAAAAAACTTCCCCATGCCCACCACTGCTCCCCCTCCCACTCATTCTCCCAGTCTTCCCCAAGTCTCTCCCTACCTCATCCCACCAGTCACTCCCCAGAGAGGGCAAAGAATTCCAAGGTGAATCAATATGGTCTGGCATATCCAGCTGAGGTAGGACAGAGTCCCTCCCCCAAATATCAAGGCTAAGAAAGGTAGTTTCCTGCAGGGCATGGGCTCTGAGAAGTAAAAATATTCTATAACAGCCCCTAAAACACAGTCACTTGCCACAGTCTTTTCTTGCTTTGCTCTTTATGTATTATATGACGGACTTAGCATTATTGATATAGTATGTCCCTCTGTATTCTGTGAATATGCTTTATTACCATTTGTTAATAAAGAAGCTGTTTTGACCTATGGCCAGGCAGCTTAGAGGCAAGTGGAAAATTCAAGCAGAGATAAAGACAAAGAAGAGTGGAGTCAAGGAGAAGCTGAAGGCTGCAGCCTAGAAAGCAAGATATAATGGAACACAGGTAAAGCCAGGGAAGATGTGGCAACACAATAGATTAGTAGAAATGGGTTGACTTACAAGTTTAAGTTTTGCCT
Source organism: Sigmodon hispidus (assembly GCA_004025045.1). Classification (NCBI taxonomy): domain Eukaryota; kingdom Metazoa; phylum Chordata; class Mammalia; order Rodentia; family Cricetidae; genus Sigmodon; species Sigmodon hispidus. The sequence goes on along the minus strand of PVIH01002346.1, from coordinate 71,939 downwards.
GCATGTATAACTGTGTAAGGGTGTCAGATCTTGGAATTTCAGACAGTTTTTACCTGCCATGTGGATGCTGAGAATCGAACTCAGGTCCTCTGGAAGAACAGTCAGTGCTCTTTAACCACTGAGTCATCTCTCCAGCTTATAAATTTAAGTTATAAGTTATAGGAGATAATTAGTAATAAGCTTGAGCTATAGGCAAAACAGTTTGTAATTAATATAAACCTCCGTGTGATTATTTGGGACTATAATACACAGTCTTCAGGGGTAGGCCAGGCCAGAAACTTCTGGGTACACTTTATGTTACACCTTTAATCACTTTGCAAAATACTAGGTTCATGGAGAGCAAGATATTCTTTCTTTATGTACTACTCCATTTCTACACCAACCCTAAAAATTAAAGGACATTTTAGTAAATGTTCTGGAAACCTTTAGTATACACGTTTTCATCCCTAAAAGGATCAAATATAGGCTCAAAGTTACAACTGCAAATGAAATTTGGAAAGAAAACAATCTTTAATTGAAGTCTATCCCAATCATAGGGGGAAATTACCTTCCAAAATTACTTATTCAGTCTGGTAAATTAATAAAATTAATGTCATCAATTCAATTACAGTAATTCTTCTTTGTCTCATATAACCAAGCTAATTAAGAACAATAGAAGAGTAAAAGTGTGCTCATTCATGACCTGAAAGTGGCTCATATACTAGACAATGATGGCACAGTTATAAAAAAACCAGCCCCCAGAAAGCTCAGTACAAAATGAAAATAAAAATCAGGTGTTGCTTGGTGAGCATAGATTGTAATCAAAAGAAATATGAAGTTTTTAAAGGGCCTTAAAAAACCCAAACCAAGCCAAAGCAACCAATCATACAAACAGAACGACCATTGTACAGGCTTTCAGAAAAATTGTCACTGGTGGCATCCCTAGGCTCACACAGAAGTCCCCCATTGAGCTTCTGTCCCTTCTACTCCTCAAATTCCAGAGAGGCCTGCCTGAGAAACATTTGAGAAGGATGGGTTTTTTAAAAAGTCTAGATCAAACTGACAAACCACTCAAACTCTTTTTAAGATTTTTTTTTAAGTATATGCTTACTTGGGGCTCTGCTGCACAAAGGGACTGCTCATAAAAGCATCAGATCCCCCGTAGCTAGAACGAGCAAGTGTGAGCCACCAGCTCTGCATGCCATGGACTGAATCAGGTTCTCTAAAAGAGCAGTAAGTGCTCTTAACTGCTGAGCCTTATCTCTGGGCCCTGAGTCTATCAAAGTTGGCTTTTTTTTCTATAAATGCTCATAAATTATAATCAAAAATAAATTATGATCTTTCTGGAGCATAAAACAAATTAGAATAAAATATGCTTAAAAGTCACCTATGTTTGAAGAAAGAATTTCCAACACAAAATTTTAAAATCACTAAAAATAAAGAAAAATCAGATAAATGGAAGGCTATTAGAATCTGATAGTATTTATTGAATTAGCCTCATCAGAAATTTTAAAATAGGTACAAAGTTTGAAGATTACAAGTAATAATCTGCCTTTAGATGATCTTTTTCCAGACATTACATTAGAAGTGTTCATTCTAACAGTTTCATTTTACTTTAGTCTCATAACACTTAAAAGTAAAAGTATTTGTGCTTGTGTGGGAAAAGCGTACAGGCCAAAATCTCATGACTTAAGATGCATTTAGGCTGGACAGAATGGCAAACCCAGCGTGATGCCAAATGAGTGGATCCTGTCTCTAAACCTCGCTGTGCACAGTCCATGCTTTACCATCTCAAACATCTGTAGCATTGGACTGTGATAGGAAGGAGCACAGTTAGCACTGCAGTTATACCTTCCTGGCACCACCCTCTTTCTGTAATCTGAAGATGAATGAAATTTCCCACATCTCTAACAGACACTCTGATGAGTATTTTAAGACCAACCACACTGAAAAAAAAAAAAAAAAAAAAAAAAAAAAAAAAAAAAAAAAAAAAAAAAAAAAAAAAAAAAAAAAAAAAAAAAAAAAAAAAAAAAAAAAAAAAAAAAAAAAAAAAAAAAAAAAAAAAAAAAAAAAAAAAAAAAAAAAAAAAAA